>JAOQMP010088856.1:0-16757 GCA_027563575.1 Erythroxylum pedicellare
ATAGGCCAACTTTGTCAATTAGTCCACCACTACCTTTATAGCATCATATTGCCTCGGAGTTTTTGGCAATCCCATAATGAAATCCATCATAATTTACGCACATTTCTATTCCAAAATAGGTAACGAATGTAACTTCCCAACCGAAGCTTGATACTCAGCCTTAATCTGCTAGCAAGTTAAACACTTAGCAACATACTCCGCTACTTGCATCTTCATCCTTGGCCACCAAAAATGTTGCTTCAGCGTGTTATACATCTTGGTGGTACTAGGATGTGTAGCATAAGCTACTACATGAGCTTTCTTCATAAATTTTTTCCTCAGATTATCAATGTCAGGCACACACAACCTCTGCTTTAACCATAGTGTCTCATCTATCAGTTCAAATTCATAATCTGGATTCATTTTCAACTTTTCAATAAGCTTCATCATTTCAAGATCTTTACTATACACTTTTCAGATTTTGTCATGCAACATCGGTCTTAGCTTTGATTTAGCAATTAATGCCTCATTCTGCTCTGATTCAACTCAAAATCTAAGGCTCTCAATTGAACTAAACTTGGTAACCTTGATATCTGAATCTGAGCTACACTACTATTTGATTTTCTACTCAAAGCATTAGTCACAATATTAGCTTTTCCTATATAATAATCAATCGTACATTCATAATCTTTTAAAAACTATGTCCATTACATCTGTCTCATATTCAATTCTTTTTGACTCAGCAGATACCTCAAGCTCTTATAATCAGTGTATAGTTGGAATGTCTCTCTATATAGATAGTGTCTCCATATCTTTGGAGCAAAAATCACTACAGTAAGCTCTAAATTATGTACCGAATAATTAATCTTCTGAGACCATAATTGTCTCGATACATATGCTATCACTTTACCATACTGCATCAGTACACTTCCCAATCCTTGATGTGAAGCATCACTATAAATCATATAACCTCCTGTCCCCGATGGAATAGTTAATACTGATGTCGTAGTCAACCAATGCTTCAGCTCCTCAAAACTCTTTTAACATTCATTATTCCATCTGAAAGGTACATTCTTCCTTAGAAGTTTAGTCATAGGGGATAAGATTAATGAGAACCCTTTTACAAACCTTTGGCAATATCCGGCTAATATGAGGAAACTCTAAATATCAGATAAATTCTTTGGAGCTTCCCAATTCATTACTGCTTCTATCTTCTTTGGATCCACTTGTATGCCTTGTCTAATTACTATATAACCTAGAAACACTACTTGATCTTGCCAAAATTTACACTTACTGAATTTGGCATATAACTGTTTCTCCCTTATGATCTGTAAAATTATTCTTAAGTGCTCAGCATGCTCTTCTCTGCTCTTCAAATACACTAAAATATTATCTATGAACACAATTAAAAAACGATCTAAGTAGGGCTAAATCACCTTATTCATCAATGTCATAAATGTAGTTGGGGCATTAGTTATCCCAAACGGCATTACTAAGAACTTAAAATGCATATACCTACTCCTGAATGCACTTTTCGATATGTCAGCCTCTACAATTTTCAACTAATAGTACCTATATCTCAAGTCCAGCTTAGTGACCACCCGAGATCTTTACAATTGATCAAGTAAATCATCAATTATAGGGAACAGGTACTTGTTCTTCACTGTTACTTGATTTAGTTACCTATAATTGATGCACAATCTTAGAGTTCCATCTTTCTTCTTCATAAATAAGATTGGAGCTCGCTATGGTGATACATTGGGTCTAATGAAACCTTTTCCAACAACTCCTATAATTGAGCCTTCAACTTCTTTAGTTCTATAGGTGTCATCCTATATGGAGGAATATATATAGGAGCAGCACCTGAAACTAAGTCGATTGTAAACTATGTTTCGCTATCTAGAGGTAAACCAGATAATTCTGCTAGAAACGCATCCAGGAATTCCCTAACAATAGGAATGTCTTACACATTCTGATCAGTTTGGGTATTAATTACGTGGTCCAGATAAGCCTCACATCTCCTTGTAATAACCTCAAAGCACTTATAAATAAGATCAGTATGGCTGACACTACTTGACTAATACCTCAGAATGCTACTTTCAGTTGATTAGGAGATTCTAATATTACCTATTTAGTATAGTAGTTCATAATGACTTTATGAGCAGTAAGCTAATCTATGCCTAAAATAATATCTATCCCCTTTAACTATAATACAATCAAATCTACCTCCAATTTTGCCTGATCAATTTGAATCAAAAATCTCTTACAGACTTCTCCTATTAATGTGGTACTACCTATCAGTGTACTCACCTTTAATCCATGTTTCAATAATTCTCTATCACAATACAACCTAGATTCTGGATACGGCGCAATAAAATCTAGCAATGCAAAAGCTTCATAAGTGAAAATGTGTAACACACCTGCAACGACATTTGGAGAATTCTGAGCCTCTTGTCTGGTCATTGCATAAACTCTGGCTTGAGACTACGGTTGGTTGCTCCGCACCTTAGTCTTGATAGTAGGACTCCTACAACTTATTCTGCCTCTACCACGACCTCTCTGTCTTGACCCACTAGCTCGACTCTTTTGGACAGTTGTTTCAGTTACCACTGGTCCTCTCCTTTCAGACTATGCTCCATAAAAAATGGAACAATCTTTGATCTAATGATCAAAAGAGCCGTATCAAAGGCAAGCTCCAAATATTTTCTAGCATTCACCTCTATGCTTCTTCCCACAATGCTCACAATCGGGTAACTGACTTGATACTGCACCTTTTCCATTACTAGACTGTATAAAACTACCCCTCTATCTAAACTCCAAATGTCTTGATCTAGCCAGTGGTCGAAAAGATCTGTTCTGGAACTTACTAACCTCCTGCCATAACTACGTTAAGATTCACTAGGCCTCTTCATTCTAGACTCTTATCTATGATCCTACTGATCATCTCTCAATAGTTTCTCTATTCGGATCGAGGTTGCTCTTAGCTCAGAGAAACTACTCAAATTAATAATAGCTAGACTTGTCCAAATTTCCATATTCAACCCATATTTGAATCTCCTACACTTGTCTTCCTTAGAAGGAATTAAGGCAGTAGCATACCCCATCAGTTCATTGAACTTTATCTCATTTTCTACTATAGATAATTTGACCTACTTCAGATTTAGAATTTCCTTCATCTGTTTATCTAGGTAGATCTTGGGCATGTAGTTCTCCTTGAAGACCTTCAGAAAATCTTCCCACTTCAAGTTACAAGGCCTGGTGGTACTACCTAGAATAGTTTTCCACCATTGCTATACTAGGCCTTGCAGTAAGGAAACTGTATAGTCGAACTTTTCGTTCGACTCATAGTGCATCTGATCGAAGACTCTCTCTGTTCTCTCTAGCCATCCTTCGGCCTCTATAGGGTCTGTACTTCTGTAAAAGTCCACAACCTCTTCTTTCTCAGTTTATCATACCTCCTTTCCCTTCTCTTAGGATTTCTCGGAGGCATTCTCTTAAGTCGAGATATAAAAGAGTCTTTATTGGCTCCTACTGATTCTAAGTCAGCTGATTGTCCCACTTGATCACCTATGGAAAATGACCTATAATGGACAATAATAGCGATTGCTATCTAAGTATATATCATATCTATATGCTTATATTTGTCCTTATAGATGCTAAACTTAGCTCTAATACCAAAAAATTGTAGCATCCCACTCTTATAGGACACATACTCGACATTATGAAGATATTCAATTTCTCAAACACCTTTCTTAAGTATAAATTTCACGTTCATTATACCTTAAATCCCAATCTATTTCATCTACATAACAACTTATAATCCATGGTTTTCGTACTCTCAAAAATAGATCACAACATACAAATTCATTCATCATTTTCCTGCACTCATCTTATACACAAAAATATGACATACACCCGCTTATTTCCTCATCCACTTTACAACATATCTTTAACTCCACCATCATGATCATTTTACCTTTATACTATTATCACATATGTTTATATTTAAACAACCCATGAAGATTAATATACAACTTACTTGATAAAACTCCAAGCTTCTTCAAAATCATAAAAACTCAAGCTTTCTAAGCTTATATGATCATCAACTCTTCAAGGGGCAATAGGTTAGGTTTTTAGTAACAAGATGAAAAGATAACAAAGATATTGAAGAAACAAAGTGAAGGACAGCAAGAACTCAATTTGATGGGGGTGAGAGTAAGATGGTCATGAGTGAAGAAAATGAAAGACATGAAGAAGAGAACATATGGAAAACATGAAAGACAAAAAAAAAAACAAGATGGTCTTTCAAAATGTAAATAACAATAGGTGGGTTTAAATGCAATGTAACAATTGCTATGTCATGACACTTATCACTTAAATAACTAGATTAATGTCTTTTAATAATGGTACTCAATACCATTTAATCTATAGTCCATTTGTCGCTCGATTTCAATGTCACATTCTTAAAAAGTCCTAATACCAATTGCCAATTATTTCAACTGCCATTTGACACTTATTTCTACTACCATAAATCAATTGTCTTGCCACTTGGCTTTTTTTCCCACATCCAAAATACTCATAATTCCAGAAAATTTTCCAAATTTTCACCAAAAAATCTAAATCAATAATTATACTCACCAAATCAATTTTCAAGACAAAATATTCACTATTCACGTCATAATCATAAAAAGATCATTTATAAATCAATTAAGATCAACTATACCTGACAAGTTTCAAATAAGTGCATGTATAATCATTGTAATATCTGCAATTATCAAACTCACGTGTATGTATGCTAATATTTTGTATGAGCATAAAATGCATTTCCTAATTTCTCAATAATATCTGTCATATTCAGTATTCTAAGGTTCTAACACTTAATATGGAGAAAATTGCATGTTGCATGTGGTCCCCTTAACCTGAGCCCATTATCCAATTTAATTTTGAATGATCATTTGAGTTCTAGCCTTTTTAAGTTGAGGCATAAATGATTATTTTTTCTAAATATTTTGAAAAGGTATGAAGCCCAATATTTTTATATTAATTATTTGATTACTATAAAAATTTTAAAACATACACAATGGGATTAGTTCTAAGCCTAAAGAAAACCTTCAACTTAAGAACTTGGATGTTTGTCTGAATTTCTTCTTTTATGATGTATAAAGAATGAATAAGAGGTCTGACTCAACCTCGTAATGAAGTATAAAGTTACTCAATAATTCCAAATAATTGGAATAGGCCTACAACTAAATTCACAAAGGTTTAAACCTTAGAAAAAGATGTTCTAGAAATTGAAATAGGCTCAAATGGAAGAATTATTCTAAATAACAAAGGGGAAAAAAAGCATTTGACGCCCAAGTCCACTGATGCTAAAAGTGAAGAAATTAAGTCACAAACTAGATTAAACAATCATTTCACTAAGAACGTAAAAGAAATCTTGTAGAACCCTAAAGTCTTGAACTAAATTAATAACACACATCTATACTAATAAGATTGGATCAAAGTTGTCAAACTAAGGGCAAAATCCATTCTTTAATAATAATAAAATGTCTAAAAACTAAACACAAATAGATAAAACTTGAACTTGAAGTAATTTGAACTTGGTTATATGTGTTTTCAATAGTCTTGATGAGATTGAACGTCAATAACTGAAATGAAAGAATAAATTAGGAAATGGATTCATGTAAGTGGGATAGGGCAACATAGAACCATTATAAAACATGTATCTAAACTGACCTAACTTCATGAAACACACATAAAACTCCAAAATTTTAATTTAGAATATGAGTGTTAACATACATTGTAAAAAATAGTAAACTATAAATGGTAAAAAAAAGTAAAGAATATAAAAGAGATCTACAGGTTTAAGGTGATGATTTTACCTTAGCTCTTTCTTGTGACAATGTCATGTTTTAGGGTCTCTATAATTGGTCAGATCACTTGTCTATCAACTAACTCCTTCAACGTTAAACTTTCTATTGACAATTGACCATGCTAGAATATGACCTAACATTGGGGTTAACTAGTTATGTTTAAGCCTAAGTAAGAATTAAATAGATGAATGAACCTTAACATTCATTTAGTTATGTAATGAATGTACCATATTAAATTATAAGGAATAGAAATTAGTCCTTTCCAAACTCATTAGGGTTTACAGAAACTGGACTTTAATTAATCTATAAACAAATCTATATATAGACAAAGTTGGAGGAAAAGAAATCAATTTGCTTATAAATAGGTTTATGACATATCGATTTCAATAAATACTTTAGATATTTATTTATTTATCATATTATAAGAATTATATGTTCTAAAAAATGAGATTAATAATTATTTGACTAATTATATTTATTTCCCTATAATGTAAAGTTTTTAATATGGTATTAAAGCTTTTTATATTTTGAACATATAATTTATCTATTTATTTATAAAGCATTGTCCTTACGCGTATGTTTGGTTGGAAGTTTACTAATGGAATGAAATGCAATGTAATATTATTCCATCATTTAGGAGGAGGGTTTATAATGGAATGAGATGGAAGAGGAGGGTTTTATATTACATCTTATTCCATCCTAAACAGTAAAAATGAAAAACCTTTGATTTGGGGGATTTAAGATGGAATGTAAAATGATAAACAACTTTACACTATATTACATTATAAACCCTTCATCCAAACAACATTTCACTATATTACATTATGAGTCCTTCCATCCCTCCCAAACAACAATATTCTAATATTACATCCATTTACATTCCATTCCATTATAAACTATTCCATTCCTTTCAATTAAAAACTTTATGTCCAACCAAACGTAACCTTAATGTTCTAGAACTTAGTCTCATATTTTTCAATATTAGTGAATGTTTAAAATTTTGATCCCTTTGCTAGGCATTTTCTATTCAAACTGATGAAATATATCTCTTAATTTTTGGAGGAAGAATAAATATCCTTTAAAATTGTTAAAATTTGATTACCAGATGACGAAAATTATCAAGTTAGATCATGAGAAAAAATGGGACGTATGACCCATCTGAAGGTTGAAGATGACCGAAAAATTACAATTTTATCTATTATTTATTAAAATATTACAATATTTCCATTGGTTTTTAAAAGGTAAGATTCTAGCACTTGTCTCTTGATAATTATGATTTTGCCATTGGTCTCTTGATAATTACGGTTCTATCATTAGTCCCTTCATAATTAAGATTCTACCATTGGTCTCTTCATAATTATAATTTTACCGTTGATCTCTTCATAATTATGATTCTACCACTACTTTCAAGAAAATTATGATTCTTCCACTCGTTTTGACAAAATTAAAACTTTCCAATATCTTTTAGAAAATTAAAATTTAGAGCTTAAATAAACTAATGAATGTGGCTCTAATAAGGAAAATTTTTAAAGAAAATTTTTGATAATTTACTAATTCACGATTTATGTAATGAGTGGTTTGATCTTCAAGGAAAGTATTTTAAATGCACTAATCATGTTTCTAGATTGTTATTCTATAAGTGCATAATATTATAGCAAGGCTTATTGTTTATGCATAAAATTTGTACTTATTTTTTGTTAATCACCAAAGTGGTTAAAATATGATGATGACTTGTATAAATAAATAAAAAGTCTATTATTTACAATATTTAGAAAATTCCTTTCAATAAAGTGAGTGCTAGATTGTTGTTTACTATTTCATAATCTTTTGATTCGCTCAAAAATAAGTTAAATTATTATAAGAGAGAGTAAACATAATAGGAGCAAATTAATAATTTTGTCAAATATATTTGTATATCCAAAGATGAAATTTGTATTTGGTTGACAATATTTATTTACTTACAGTTGATTTTTATTAACATTTAAATTATGACAGTGTATTATAGTATTCACCCGAAGGGAAATTATAGTACACTTTTAATCATTTATCTTGAATCCATAAATGATGTTAATATATATGTATAATTTATTCAGTTGTTTCTTGTTTTTTGAAAGCTTCATCTGTTACTATTTTTAGTGGATTGAACTACTCTAAATGGAGTGATTAAAAGTGTACTATAATTTCCCTTCGGGTGAATACTATAATACACTATCATAATTTAAATGTTAATAAAAATCAAAATGGATATATAGATTTTTGAATGTTAATAAATGTTAATGATTATAGCAAATATGAGTATCTAAATAAATGTTAATGATTTTATGACTTCTCCCCCTCATTACTCATATGTGTAAAGCTTCACTTAAGTTTTTTTTTAAATTGACTAGGAACTATTAGATAATCATCCTCCTACTCTTACAAATATGAGTAATGAGGGGGAGAAGTCATATAATAAGGAATGGGAACATTCTAATAGATTGAGCTTAATACAGATGACTGTTCCTAACAACATTGTGGCAAATATTCAAAAAATTAAACATGTAAGAGAATACTTGAAGTTTATGGAATAACATATTCTTTATGCAGACAAGTCACTTGATGGAACCATTATAACAAAACTTACGACATGAAGTACACTAGATTGTAGAGTATGCGTGACCATATTATTGAGATAATTGTCATTGCAGCAAGGTTAAAGAGATTAAGAAGTCAATAGATAACTCTTTTATGGTACAAACATTTTGAACTCACTGCCTCTTAAGTATAGGCCTTTTCAAATTCACTATAATGTTATAAAGGAAAAGTGGGATATTCCAATAAGCTTACTTAAGAGGAAGCAAGATTAAAGAAATAATGGATTCATTCTATTAGCCTAGTGCATTGAGAAGCTGGTAAAGGGCGGAAAGTAAAAATCAACAAATGTTCCTTGATAATGCTATATAGATGAATCAAAAGGAACAAAGGATAGATAAAATGTAAGTTCAATAAGAAAGATAGATATTGGTAAAAGGATCTCTTAAAATGTAAGACTTGGTTCAAAAAGAAAGGTAAAAATTACGTTTATATATATTTCAAATCAAGCTTATATGAGGTTCCTCTTAATTCTTGGTGGCATGCTATTGGTGTTATTAATCACATTTCCAATATAATGAAGGGATATCTTATGACCTAAATTGTAAACTTAAATTAGAATTTCCTCTTTATGAGAAATCAATGATCATTTAATGTAAAATTATCTACCTAATAATTCTGCAGGGCAGAGGAAGGACAACATTATATAGACTCCACATTCCAGTGGAGTTTTCAACAACAGATCATGTCACAAAAATTGATTCATAATCTAGAAGAGGTTCCATGGGCTAATGTTACATGGAAATAAGTTTTAAACCATAAAGCTATTATTTTCACTTTCTTAGTGATAAAGAATCAATTAAGAACAAAAGACAAATGGTTTAGGAGTTTTGACCCCATTTGCATTCTTTGCAAACAGCTAAATGAGAGCAGAAACCATCTCTTTTTTGAATTTACCTATAGGACATCAATTTGGAGTAGACTTTTGGTAATGCTACAACTTCCTAGATACACTTTTGAGTGGATGGAGACCTTGAATCTACTTATAAGGTATACAAAGCATGGTCAAAGGAATGGTATGATTATTAATATTGTTTTTCATACTGCCATTTACTCGATTTAGAGAGAACGAAATAGTATAATCTATAAGGGCTTAACTGTAAGTAATCAACAACTTAAGAAGCAAATTGTGAATTGGGTTCGAGCGGCCATTATTGTTAATGACAAACAAAGTTTAGTTAGATAAGAACTTAAAGTGAACTAGTTGCTATAATGTTCTCTATTATATTTAAGTGTTGTTAATTCGTGTACTGCACAATTAGTTTAATTTTGTTGTAGATAATATGATTCTTTGTAAGGATTTTTGTATAGATTTTGCTAAGGTAATATAATATTTCTTTAACTTTAAAAAATATCAAAACAATTATTTCATATGAAATGATGTCAAATCTCTTTAGCTTACAAATGGAGGTATAAAGGATACATGCAGTGATTTCAAGATGCCCATTGCAATATATTAAAAAGAAAAAATTAATTTAAATATACATTTCTTCATTTTTGTTACTTATTTAAAATTAATCATTATGTTAATTTTTTTATAAGATTACCTTTGTAAGGAATATATATTTCTTCACTTTTGTTACTTATTTATATATTTCCCTTCCAAACAATAATTTTCTAATATTACATCCATTTCTATTCCATTCCATTATAAATTATTCCATTCCATTCCATTAAAAACTTTACGTCTAACCAAACGTAACCTAATGTTCTAGAACTTAGTCTTATATTTTTCAATATTAGTGAATGCTTAAAATTTTGATCCCTTTGCTGGGCATTTTCTATTCAAATTGATGAAATATATCTCTTAATTTTAGGAGGAAGAATAAATCACCAATATCTTTTAGAAAATTACATTTTTTCAGTATTTTCACAATTACAATTATACCATTATCAGTATTTACAGCTATGCCCTTGCTTGTAAATTTGCAATTTTCCCACTCTTAATGAATTAAGGTATTTATCAACTAAATTATACTTTTCTTATTTTGGTACCATCTTTTCTCAGTTTTCATATTAATTAAAAGATTGAAAGATGATCTAATACATACAAAAGCAAATAAAAATTTAGAACTTAAATAAACTAAAATAATTTTGTCGAAGATTTAAATTGAAAGAAAAGAAATTAAGTTAAATCTTAAATTAATTGTAGAAAGAATTTAATATGAAGAAAAATTAGATTATTTATAAAAAAGGGAAATAAGTTGGAAAAAATCAAGTATTGCCACTTAGTTGCATGTTATGATTTTACTTAACAACATACATGTACTTATTTGCTTCATTTATGCTTATATTTTCATGTTTATATGTATTTGACTAACTTAAATTTAATTTGAACAACTATTGCATTCCTATCGACCACAATAAACCATAAATCATTTTATCCATTTAAATATGTCTAAAAAAGGGTAGATAAGAGGGTTGTTAAAAAGGAAACTAATATGGAAGGTATAAGTGATCAAGAAAAAGGAAAATTAGTTCAAATCAAACAATGCACTCACCCATTAGAAAATTAGTACTTGAAGTAAGTGCAAGTTATAGACCCTGTATCAACATCCTCCATTGGTAGACCACTAATTAAAAACAACTCTAAACAACTCAAAGTAAGTATTGATTAACTATTTTCATAAGTCCACTATAAGTTAGAAAAATGAATCAAATGGTTCGAAAGCAATCAAGCTTACAAATAAATATTGGACTTAGGAATTATGGGATGTGTACTTATGAACATTACCACTAACCCTTTCCTTTTCTATACATCGGTATTTTTTTTTGGGTTTTAAACTTTAATTCTCATACCTTTTAGGACTTCCTTAAGAATCTGTTCATAAATTATTTTGTTTTTATAAATCCATGTTGACGTATTAATATTGTGTTTGTAAATGCATAAAATGTAATCGTAGGCATGTTATTTTGGTACATATTGGTTATGAAGCATATTGCTTTATTAGTTATTTTGAGACATGACCATATAATTTCCTAGACATTTTAATTATTTTTGGTACATATTAATTGAAAATTGAATTAGTAGGGATGAAATCTTTCACAAGTTAAATGTGGATACCTTGTTTAAGTTTGTAAAATAAAAATGAGTAAATTTTCTTTTGAAAGACAATAAGCCATTAAAGAGGTAGTAAATAAGTTATTAGACATTAATTTTATAAGAGAAGTCGACTATCCAAACTTGATTTTTGAATGTTGTAATGATAAATTAAAGACAACAAAAAATGAATAATGTGCATAGAATTCATAGACTTCAATAACACTTGGTCAAAGGATAACTACTTATTTCTTAAGATATAAATGATGACTACACAACTCAATTTCATGGATTTGTAATCAGGATATAACCAAATAAAGATGAATGAGGCTTATGAGGGGAAGACATCCTTTATTATGTACAAAGGTGATGCTTTTTGATGCAAAAAATAGGGAATGCTTTTGATATATATATGTATATAACTTGAATGTAAAAACTAGATAGGTTAGAGATCACGTGGTAAACCTCAAGGAAAGTTTTCAAACCTTAAGAAGATATTAATGAGACTTAAACTGGGGAAATGCATCTTCAGTATGGGTGCAAAGAATTTTTTGGAATTTATGGCAACCATATGAGAAGTGAATGCCCAAAGATTGAGTTTGTTTTAAGTATGGAGCTAAGATGTTGGAATAGGTACAAAGTTAACATAAACGATTTCTAAACTTTCAAGGTTCTTATCAAGTTCAAAAAAGTACTATCTTCTCTTATTTAAAATTATATGAAAGCTAAAGGAGTTTTAGTGGATAACAAGCATTTAATTAGCTTGAGGAGTAATTGACGAGTCCATGATTTCTATCAACTTCAAAATATAGGAAGCCACTATAATAATACATAGTTATTCGTAGATATACTTGTAACATTGATACAATTAGAGGAGAAGACAATAGTCAAAGGCTTGAATATTATATAAGGCAAAAGATATGATTTGCCTTCTAACATTTCCTAAAAAGTAAGTTAATTTCTATTGCTATTTATTGTATTATATTACACCTTAACATTTCAAATTGTACTGATAACATCCTAAATCCTAAAAAAGTTAAATTTTTTGTAGTTTTTATTATATAAATCATCAGTTTAGCCTACGTAATGTCACAACTAGACAATATAGACGAATTAGATGTTGATGTAATATTAAAAATGATTTCTTTAAACATTGGTTAAAGATGTGATTTTTACATTAATGTTTCATAAAAGATCTAAATAAGCATCTATGTTTATCTCTATCACCCCTATTTAAGATACAATTCATACTATTTTAGTAATTTTAGGGTGCAAAATGGTATTAAAGCTAATGGCAGGGGCTCACTAGATCTTTTATGAAATATTTAAGTGCAAATCACACCTTTAGCCTATAAATAAAATATTACAAAGATTCAAAGTTAGGTACTTGAAATTAGAAAGGTGGTTTATAAACTAATCTTAAGTGCAAGAAAATTAAAGCCTTAATGTTAAGCACATTCAATCAATGTGTGTATAAACCTTGGAGAATTTTACTTCATTTATGTTATAAGGACCTCTTTAAAAATCACAAGTTTTTGCAAATTTTTACGTTTTAAATGAAAAAATATGAAAAAAGATAATGAAGGACACCCTAGAAATGTACATCCAGCGTGGACATTTTATATGGATTATGCTTTGTAAGAAAAGGGTAGAGGAGTAAGTATAATGTGCTAAGCTCACATGATTTGTTTATACAATATGCTATTTATTTCAAAATTTAAGGCATCAAACAATAAGCAAAATATAAGGCACTATTGGTAAGGATGAAGCTAGCCTAATACCTATAAATCATTAGTGACCATAAAGTCAATTTTGTAACTTATGATCATACAACGTAAAGATATCTACAAAGTGAAAGAAGAAAAATTAGCTAAATATAAAGAAAAATTAAAGCAACTGATCTATGATGTAAGGGTAAACACTAAGCTAATAACATGACCGAAAAGCTATAAAAGACCAATTTTTAAAAATACAATACAATTGTGACACAATTCTTAAAGAAGTGTTTTATGAAGAGAGAACCAATTTATACCAAAAGGGTACAAGTGAGATCATTAATTGAAGAGGAGCTTAACCTATCAAGGAATATTTAAAGGGAGATACATTTCCTCATGATCCCAAAATGGAAAGGAAGCTTATTATCTAAGTAATAAAATACACTTATAGATGGACTATTATACTATAGGTCTTACACTTTGCTTTTATATGAAGTGCAATCAAATGCAAAAATATAAAGCAAGTAATTAGAACTTGTTTATATGAACTAGAAATTATTAGTGGTATGAAGGTCCTATAATTGTATAATGAGACACATATTATGAAGTACAATTATCGAGCATTGTACTTAAACTATTTTAGTTACTTCATAATTAATAAAAGCCCTTACATTTTTAGTTATTATATAAGAATTATTTTAACTTAAAAATCTAAAGGTTAAAAAGCTTCAAGTTTAGTTGAAGTTTTCTTTACTTTTCCATGTCAAAAACCTACAAGTTAAAAAGTTCTAAATCCAAATGAGCCCTCTAGCCTAAGTTTATAACTTGTAGGCAAAAAAAATCTAAGCCTTTGGGCTTGTTAGGTAACTAATAATAAAGTGGCTATAATGAGAATGCAATCTTTATTCTCTAATTTTTACTTGTTTAGTTATTAAGAATGCATAAAATAGAGAATGACAAAACTTGAATGAATTCTAAGTAATCCTGAACTTTTATTGCTAAAGGAGATGCGAGTATAAGTTGGAACCAAATATAAGAAATAAAAGATTAGTAGTGAGTAAGATAATATTAGAATATTATATAGATATTATGAAAATATTATCAGGATATTGTTGGGATATTGACTTAGACCAAAATGTTATTATCAATATTACATATTACATATTTTATATTTAATTTTTAGCAATTATTTTATTTGTTTCGTTGATATTATTATCAAGCAAAGAAAGATTTTCGTAGTTCTTTAATTTTGTTCTTATTATAAAAATCATTCATGATTATGTAAAAATTAATAATTTTATAAATCATTAAAAATTAAATTTGATTAATTATTTATAAAATCCAAATATTTTAATTAATTATTTTAAAAATAAATCATATAATAATTAAAAATGAGTAAAAATTTCTTATTATCATTCTTAGTATTTAGTGTCAAATACTAACATAACTATTAACTTGCTTAATCTCATTCTTATTGATTACATACTTAACATGCAGAAAGTCTCCTAAGCTTTATGGCCTAAATTAAAATTTTGTAATTTTAAGAAGAAGATATTTAAGCATCCATCCACAATGAAAGTGAAAAAATATACAAGCAAAAGACATGCTTTAAAAAATATTGATATAAAAATAGGGGTTGACAAATATGGGAACATTTAAAAACATATCATATATTATTTACACCGCTAAGATTATCACATAGTCAAGAAAGTAAAAGCTTTCGATATTAAAAGAAGCAGGCATGCGTATTAAGAAAATAATGCCTGATATGGGAAATTCGTTTAAATCATCCAAAGAAATATAATAAAGGGGCATGTAAGCCCCGATAATGAATTTATTTACAGCCATGTAAAACTTGGGCAAGAAAGACGATCGTCCGTGACAAGGAATAAAAGGAAGCTAAGAGGAAAGGTAGTTGTCGCCTAAAGGACTAGTGACTTCAGCACTATCATTGGAGTCATCCATCACTGTGCACATTTCAGGATCTTTAATCTGCATGGTGTCAGGTTTTGGAGGCTGTGCTTCTTATGAACTGGATTGGAATATGCTCGAATTCTATGAAGCAGCGTTTATTAAGTTATCGTAGTTCTAAATTTTTGAAAATCTAAGAACTACAATGGTGACGGACAATTTCATATTTGAATTTTTTCACCCTTGTAAGGTTGCTTTGGATCCTCCATTTCTTGCCTTATATTGGCGACCTCCGTCTTCAAGATTAGATTTCCTCCTCTTGCACAACAGTCAACTATCCTACTCCTTTTCAATCATCACCCTCTCCTCCTTAAACCTACCATATTCTTTGCACAAGGCAAGGTAGTTGTCTTTCATCTCTTTTTATCACCTTATAGAGGTTTTCGTAAATTCCATAAAAGAACATAGAGAAGGCCTGAAGATGTGCAAAAGAAGTTAAAAAGTCCATGTCATGGACCTTTGCTCTATCCGCATGAGTGACAATTTTCCATGATGATTGACGACTGACGACCTCACCGTAACCTTGTGAAAGACAAAATCCTCCTTCTTCACATGCCAATCTGGACAAAAAAAAAAAAGAAAATCCTCAAAAGTTGTAAGCTATGCAGGAAGTACAGTAACAGAAAAATAGGGAACTGGTAGGGATACAATAAGTGGGGAGGGAGTAGGTGTAGGGACAACGATGATAGTGACCCCGTCGCTATGCGTGACATTTTGCTCTTTTTTTCTTCTTCTCTTTTTGAACCTTGGTTTTAGTAATCATTTGTTTACATTCATCATTTGTGAAGAAGAAAAAAGAAAATAGAGCAGGTATGAGAAATAGAAGATGATTATAAAGATGAAAATGAAAAAAAGGTTTATATTGAGAAGAACCTAGAAGCCTGACTAGCTAGATTGAGGCTTGATGACTCACAAGCCTTATTCGATGTATAAATCTGCAGGGACGTGTTGAATTTTTGTAATATTGTAGGCAGTAGGCTACCATAAAGTTGACGATGATAAACCAGGCGTGACAGTGAAATTGGCTTGTGGTAGGTCTGTTTGGTTATTTATTTCTACTATTATAGGATGTAGCGGAAGCCTAAGACCTTATCTAAATGTGTTACTGATAGATGCCAACTTCCCCTGAATTGGACTAACAAATCATCTATTTGTTGGGAAAAAACCGCAAGATCGAATCTAACGCAGCGGAATGAATTTAAAATTTTTTCCACAGAATCAATTTTAACAGAATTAAATTTGAAACATAAAACAAGAAATTGATAAAGTTAACCTAACCTTTTCCTGATTTCCCGATACAATATCTTGCTTCTCAAAAATTGTCAATTCCACGAGCCGTTCAATCATCCGGCCTCTAATGGTATCCACAGATCTTTCCGGAGAAAAAACTCAAATCAAATTTGAGAGGAAAAACTTGTTAGAAGTGCTAGCTACATTTTTGTTCTAATTTTTCCTTTTTATATGAAAAATCTTATTTTTCATATCCTTGGATTTTATTAGAATTACAACTAAAGTCAAACTTTAATTATAATTATTAATAAATCCTTA
>JAOQMP010088869.1:0-16752 GCA_027563575.1 Erythroxylum pedicellare
TGTGGTTATTATTTATATGTAAAATATTTAAAAATTATTGTTATTTCATATTACTTGTCATTATTATTTATTATTAAAATTTTTGAAAACATGATTGATGTAAACAGTAAGCTAATAAAGAATATAGTAAAACTGTATAATATACCAATATGGACTATTTTGTAATTTTTAAAAATTTTGAGACTATTTCATAAATTTAAAAAATTTTCTGAAACGGTACTTGGTATCAATCGATACTGGTACAGTTTCATTCCATAACTCAATTCAATACCGAGCCCGCTGCAGTATTTATAAGATTGATGGTATCAGATCCAACACCCACCCTTTCCTAACGTTTTTCAACCCATCCTACACCAGTTTAACCATTTTCAAACTCAGCACTCCTATAACCCTCCACAGAAACGAAGTTCAACACATACCAACGTAAACTTACCAAAACTCCAACCAATTACACATCTCCATCGCAGCATACACACACACACATATACTAGCCTGAATCATCCACACACTTTGCTCAATTACATACTCAACTACACACCACTACAGAGCTACACAATCATGCACATTTTTCCACACCTTAGTACACCAATTCAAGACCTCTTCACACACACCCATGGCCGATCACACAACCTCAATTCTACCAGTCAATCAATTGACAAATTTTCTTATCATACCTCTCGACATAACAAATTTCTTGGTTTGGTGAAATTAGGTTCAAGCTGTTCTCATAGCCTCTAATCTTCTTGGCTATGTAAAGGAAAATCTCCTCTCCCAAACAGCATATCCGAATGTCGGTATCGCTTCTTCAGAATTTGTTAAATGGCAGAAATATGACTGCTTAGTATACTACAATGTTACCGAGTCTATCTCCAACTCCACTGCCCGACTGGCTCTCAGGTGTCATACTGGTCGTGACCTCGGGCTCATCCTTGAACGACATTTTCTCTAGCAATCCTTGTCCTAACGGACACTCTTTCGTCGCAAGCTTCACACACTGAAGAAAGGTGCATCCTCCATCTTTGATTTTTGAATATTGTCTCCACCACCTCCGAGGAACTCGCGGCGATCGGCGGCCACTTCTCCGATGACTATCTCGTTTTGTTTACTCTAAATGGTCTTCCCACTGAGTATGAATCTTTTGTCATGTCTTACTGAGTATGAATCTTTTGTCATAGCAGTAGAGCATTGCGACTCTCTCCTCACATTTTCGGATCTTCGTGCTCGCTTTCTCATCCACGAGCAATGTCTTATCTCCTATCACTCCTCAAATTCCACTGATGCAGCTCTTCTGGTGACTCACTCTGTTGGCAACTCGGGACGCTCCTCACGTCTCCCTCGGAATCTTAACTTCTCTAGTGGCACCTCATGACCTAGTGGCAGGCGCAACTTTTGGAGGCATAACTCTAACAACCCTAATGACCGGTGGGCTAGGCCGAACCCACCAAGCCCACATCAATTCCCAAATACACAACCACCTTATAACCCACATAACACACCCAACCCAATACCTACAAGCCTAATTCTAAGCCCTATCAACCATCAACCCATACCCAACCCACACCAAAATTTAATAAACCACCCACCTAATGCCAGATATGTTGCAAGTGGGTCACACTGCAACCTATTGTCGTGATCGATATTCTGAGTCCCAGAATCTCCCCTCTGGTACCCCTCCTGATTTTACTTCCCTTAGCGCCCCTTTTTCAGCCATGGACATGAATGAACCTAATGATACTCCACCTTTTCACTCCAAAGATATTGTTGAATGGTTACCCACGCTACTGTAATGCTCACATGACACCTGATCCTCATCTTGTTGATCTCATAACTTCATATGATGGCTCCAATCAAGTCGTTATTAGTAATAGTAATACTCTTCCTATTTCTTCTATCGGTGTCTACTTCGTCTTCATATTTTAGTAGTTTTATGTCTCAATACAAATCTGTTATCTGTTGTTAAATTTGTTAATGATAATTCTTGTCTTATTGAATTTAATCCCCTTGGTTATGTTGTGAAGGATCTTCAAACCAAGATACTGCTCCTTAAAGGTTACATCCGCAATAATCTCTATCTTATGAAGATTCCACCATACTTGTAAAATCTTGTCACTTACACAACTACTTCAATTTCTCTCAATCTTTGACATGAACACCTTGGTCGGCTGTTCATTCAACACTTTCTAAGTTATCTAAGTCCTTAAATATTAGTTCAAGTGTGATAACTCCTTATACTTCTTGTTTTCAACAAAAAAGTGTTCGCCTTCCCTTTTCACATTCTTCTCGTCTTTCCACCACCCCTTTACAACTTATTCATTGTAATATTTGGAGTCCTTCCCATTCTTATTCATTTTTTGGTTATTGTTATTTTATTATTTTCATCAGTGACTTTAGTAGATATATCTGGATTTCCCCCTTGTTCACAAATCTCATACTATACATATTTTTCAAACTTTCAAAACTAAAACTGAAAAATTATTCTCTACCTAGATCAAGCAATTTCAATGCGATAGAACCCTGAATTCATAAAATGGCACCTTTGCCCAATTTCGTACTACCAATGGCATCAGTTATCACATTTCTTATCCTACGCTTCTCAATAAAATGGCCTGTTGAACGCAAAATTCACTACATCACTGAAACAAGTCTAACTCTTCTTCTTCATACCTCTCTTCCCAAAGTCTTCTAGTTTGATGCTTTCTCTATTGTTGTCTACCTTATCAATCTCTTACCTACTCCAATCCTCAATAACAACTCCCCTTATAAATTACTATTAACCATCCCATCAAATCTCTCTAATTTATGAGTTTTTGAGTGTACTTGCTTTCTCTTTCTTAGTTCTACCCGCCCTGATAAACTCATACCTAAATCCACTCCATGTGTCTTCCTTAGATATTGTTCTCCATATAAAGGCTATCACTGTTTTGATCCTCAAACATCCAAACTTTATATCTCCTTCCATGTTCATTTTCTTGAAAATGATTTTCTTTATGCTCACTCTTCACCCATATCATCTACATCCTCACCCACCATACTTCGCTCACTTCTCCTACCTTTCACTCCACCCCCTCCATCTCTTTTACCACTACCCTCTGTACCCCATCCACCACCTCACCAAACACAATCTTCCCATCCAGTGGTCAAACGAACTCGTAATCAAACTCGTACTCCTTGATCATTTTTTGACTACATTACCTACTCCTTGCTTACCAAATCTTTTCCTACCCCTACATCCTTTACATAGGCAAATAAATTTCCTCACTGGCGTCAAGCTATGCTTGATGAGTTCATTGCTCTCCATCGCAATAATACTTGGACTCTTGTTCCTTCTCCACCAAATGCTAACCTTGTTGGTTGTAAATGGATGTTTCGCACCAAACGGAATTTTGATGGAACTATTCAACGTTATAAAGCTTGTCTAGTTGCCAAAGGTTTTCACCAAGCTTCTGGTATTATCTACATTGATACCTTCAGCCCCGTTGTTAAACCCACTACCATTCGTCTCATCCTTACCATTGCTCTTTCTAAAAATTGTTTAGTCAGCTAACTTGATGTTAATAACGCTTTCTTTCATGGTCATCTTCATGAATAAGTCTTTATATCCTGACCACCTGGTTTTCAAGATCTTCACTATCCTGATCATGTCTATCATCTTCACAAAGCCTTGTATGGTCTCAAACAAGCTCCAGAGCTTGGTTTCATAGTCTAAGTCAGAAACTTCTTGATTTAAACTGTATTTCCTCCAAATATGACCCTTCACTCTTTATTAATACCACCTGATCTCACATCACATTCGCCTTAGTTTATGTGGATGATATTTTGGTTGTCAGATCGTCTCCATCTTTTATTTCCACCCTTATCCAAAATCTTCATTCTACCTCCATTAAAGACTTAGGCCTACTACAACATTTTCTTGGTTTTGAAGACATTTCCACTTCCATTGGTATTCTTCTTACCCAAACCAAATACACAAATGATCTTCTTCTACGGACAGTTTTTGATCATTCCAAACCTATTCACACTTCGATCACTCTTTGCTTCCTTTATCCAAAAATCATGACACACCCCTTTTTGATCCCTCTGAGCATCGAAATATTGTTGATGCTCTTCAATATCTATGTCTTACTCCACCCGACATTCAATTTGATGACAATAAGGTAAATCAGTACATTGGCCCACTGATGTGCATTGGACTGCAGTTAAATGAATTCTCTATTATCTTCACTCCACATCATCTCACGACATTCACTTTCGTAGATCATCCTCACTTCAATTAAATGCCTATTATGATGCTAATTGAGTTGGTTGTCCTAAGGATCGTCCTTCTACTTCTGGATATCGCATTTGTCTTGAGCCTAATTTAATCTCTTGGATGCTAAAAACAACCTATTGTTGCCAAATCTAGTACTGAAGCTGAATATCGAAGCATGCTCTAGCCGTAGTAGAGCTTTGTTGGATTCCTTCTCTACTAAAAGAAATTGGTTTCTCTAAAATTATACCCACTCTTTGATGTGATAATCTTGGTGCTATATTCCTTACTTCTAATCCAATCACTAATGCCCGTACTAAGCACGCTGAAATTGACATCCATTTTGTTCATGACTTAGTGGCTAACAAAGCACTCTCTATCAAAGACATTGCATATGCTCTTCAAATTGCTGATATTATGACCAAGCCTTTATCCTCTTCAACATTCCACTGTCTTCGTCACAAGCTCACAATTGACACATCATGAGCTTGAGGGGTTGATAATGTTTGATTTTTATGTATCTTAACAATTCAATATTTTTATATAAGATTACAATTCAATCTTTGTAGATAAGCTTAGATCAAACTAGATCAGAATATTAGCTATAATATTCTTTGTAAATCCCTTTTTGATTCTATATTTACTTGTATATAAAGGCTCTCGTAGGCCTTTCAAAAACACACAACTAAAGCAATAACACATCTTCTTATTCATTCTTCATAACTCTCTTGAAAAACTAATATAAACTCTCTTCTCTCTTCTTTCACTATGATTGTGATATATCCCTTATGGTTTCTTACATAAAAAAATGGTTTATTTTATCTGTCAAAAACATGTAATATGTTTTTTTTTTCATAAATAGAAATAAAATTTTATCATATAAAAATCATAATTACTACCTTTCGAATATGAATACGATCAATATGTATTTCAGGTCAATCACTCAGCAAACTAACGAATTAAAACCAAACTTGAATCTATGACGCACCTGTGGACCGATGGGGATGCCATTTCGAGCACCTACATAAGAAACAAACAGTGACAGAATTGTTAAATAATGGAAGCTATGGATTCTACTTGAGAAAACCTTGAAACTTGCTGTGGAGTTAATGCGAAAAATATGCTCACTTGTAAGATTAACATGAGAATCTGTTACGTAGCTTGCATTAATGATATTATAGGATGGCAAATAAGCAGCATAATTAGCAGTGTAATAGTTCAATCCAAGAAAATCAATCGACCCTTTCACTGATTCGGATTGCTCCTCTGAGAATTTAGGCAATCGTCTCCCAACAAGAGACCTCATGGAATGTGGATAATCACCATTAATCAAAGGGTCCATGAACCTGCAACTCAAAAGTTTTTTAGGGTAAGAAAAGATGCATGTCAAAACATTAGAATTTTTTTTTATTTGAAAGAAGAACTTACCATCCAAACATGAAATCAATGGCTCGTTTTGCAGCATTTCTATTGTGCCTTGCATTAGAATATGGCACAAACCAATTTGTCACTAAGGTGATTCCTATCACACCCTTTTGTGTTGCCTGCAAAACTTATAATGTTTGGTAAATCACAGTAGTTCGATGAATCCGAATGAATTTCTTATGATACATATGCTCCTAAACGCTATGAGAAATAGTTTATTTATTTTTACTCAAACTAAACCCTTATATTTATTTTTTATAAGGATAACATGTTCAAAAGTGTTTAACCTTTTAGGATTTTTTAAATTTTGTCTCAAAAATTTTAATTTAGTGATTAAATTTTTAAAATTTATATAAATCAGGTTAAACATTGTTTTAACTTGATTCATATGAATTTAAAAGATTCATTACTAAAATAAGAACTTTAAAAAATTTAACATTAAATTAAATTTTTTTAAAAATTAGATAATTTTTTAATGTGTTATCAATTTTTCCATGTATATTTGCTGCATGGACTTAATGTTGAAGTGGACCTGGTATTTTGTCTTGTACGATTGAACAGCAGAGGCATGAGCAAGAAGTAGGTTGTGAGCCACCAAGTATGGCTCTGTAGCTGAATCTCCGCCGGTACAGTCCAACTGTTGCCAAGTTGAACATCGTCCCGGCGCCAGTAAACCGACGGCATAGCCTGCCGCACTATAACTCAAAGGTTCATTCAATGTAATCCAATGCTTAACTCGGTCTCCAAATTCCATAAAGCAAGTCTCAGCATAGTCTCGAAAGTGATCCCTGTAAAATGAAACTACGGAGTTCTACAAGCAATGTTCTACAGATTCATTTGTGGTCAAATAAAAATAATAATTCTGATACAATCGTCACCTTTTATTTAGTTATTATAAGAAATACCTTTATTGTTTTTATTTGTTTAAAAAGCTTCTTATGATATTAGAAATCGTGGAAGAGAAATTTTATTAAGTTTATATCAAATTATTTTAAGCTTTAAATATATTATATTCACTATTATTTGATTTTTTATTTTAATATTCTTATTTTAAAGATTATCACTTAACTCTATTAGTTAATGTTGATTAGAGTTATTGCCATAGTTAACGTAACTGATTGTATTTTCTTGTATACACTTAGAATTGATAGTTGTACAGATTTCTTCCTATAATTGAAAGATTTGATATTCCTAAATAGTCATAGGCCTTATGTATATAAATCATAGGATTTCAGTACAAATTATGTCAATTCACAGATAGAAACACTTTTTGTTTCTCTCCGAATTGTTTTCTTCATGAGATCATAGCCCTGTCTAATTTAAGGGGCCTATACTTTCTTCTCTATTTTTTTCCTAGCTATTCTTCTCTGTTCATAACAATAATGCCAAAAGTCTCTATTTGTCTTTGAATTCTTTTTGCTACTACTTTTGGCATATTTCTTTGTTTGTCTTAAGTGATTTTAATGATGATGGACGGAAAAAAGGTAACATTTTCGAGTTATGATAATCCTTCACTTCAAATTAGTCTTGTGAAACTTAATAAAACTAATTATCTTGCTTAGTCAAGATCTTTTTTGTTGTCCATCAAAGCTAGAGTTTTATTGGGTTTCTTATTAGTGTTAGTTTTATCAGTATTATTAGTAATATTATTAGAATTATTATTATTAATACTTGTACTAGTTTTTTTTTCTGTTTTATTATTATTATTTTTAGTATTATTATTATTATTATTTATTAATAAATAAATTATTATTATTAGTTTTTGCAGTAATATTATTTGTTTTAATTTTATTGTTATTATTATTATTATATTTATTTATCATTATTACTCTTATTTTATTTTATTTTCTAGGTGGTGGGGTTTATTTAGTTTCAGTTTTTGAGAATTTCGTAAGATTAGTATAGGCGGGAAACATAGAGACACGAGTCAAGAGAGATGCCTTTAAATCGAGCGGGTGAAATCCGTGTAAGTGGGTCGGTAAATGCAGCTTGCAAGAATAAGGACGGCGATGATTTAATGAGGATAGGCTCTTAGAACGTGGGGACCCTCACAGGAAAGTCCTTGGAATTGGTAGAGGTTTTAGATAAGTATAGAATACAAATAACGTGCATTCAGGAGACTAAGTGGGTAGGAGCCAAAGCAAAGGAGGTAGAGGGTTCAAATTGTAGTACTCAGGAAGTGCGCGGAAGCAAAAATGAGGTAGGTACCTTAGTGGACAAGAGACTAAAGGACAGAGTAGTGGGGATCACAAGGGTTGATGATAAGATAATGGTGGCAAAAATTATTTTGAGCAGTGTGGTTTTCAATGTAGTATGTGCGTATGCACCCCAAGCTGGCGCAGATAGACAACAAAAATGTACATTCTGGGAGGTGCTGGATGGGGTTCTTACATAAATCTTAACTACTGAGCAGATCATACTAGGAGGGAATTTTAATGGACATATATGGACGGATTCAGACGGATATTCAGGTACCCATGGGGGCTTTAGATACGGCATTAGAAATGAAAGTGGAGTTGATTTATTGGACATGGTCATGGCATACGAGTTAGTAATAGTAAATTCCTTTTTAAATAAAAGTGAAGCATACTTAGTGACGTTTCAGAGTAGTACGACCAAGACGCAAATTGACTATCTCCTTGTCAGGTCAAGAGCCAAATCATGGTGCAAAGATTGCAAAGTATTTCCAGCCGCATGCCTATCAACTCAACATAAATTTTTAGTTATGGATCTAGGAATTAAGGGCTGGAGGAAACAAAAATTTACCACATAATGTCGCAAAATAAGATAGTGGCAGCTAAAAGGGGACATGGTGGAACATTTTAGGAATCAGATTTGGTATAATACAACTTGGCTTCGAGTGGGGATGTAAATCGGATGTGGCAGCGTGTAGCTCCCGTAGTGAGAGAAACAACCACAAAACTCCTAGGGATATCTACTAGACAGAGGGGGGACAGATGAAATCTTGGTGGTGGTCAGACGAGGTCCAAGGAATGGTGAAGGAGAAAGAGAGCTTTTACATATCTGTTGGCTAGTGCAACAGAGGAGGAGCGGGTAACTAATCACTTAAGGTATAGATTGGAAAAACAGAAGGCCCAGAAGACTATTGCAGTGGCTAAAGGAGAAGCTTACAAAAATATGTATAGGATGTTGGATACGGTCAAGGGAGCCCAAATTTTTTTTAAGATAACAAAAAATAGGGCAAGTAAGATGGTGGATTTTAACCAAGTCTGCTGTATACGTGACGAAGCAGGTTAGGTGCTCACAGAGGCACAAGACATCAAGCGGAGGTGGTAGAGGTACTTTGACAGCCTTTATAACAAAGTCTCATTAGTCAACATAAAGTTAGGCGAAACCCTAGTTTTGGGACACTCTCTAAGTGGGTACTTATGGAGAAGATCACAAGGGGATAACTTGTAAAGGTTTTAAGGGGGATGGGGAGTGGAAAGGCCATAGGGCCGGACGAGATCCCTATAAAAGTATGGAAGAGAGTAGGTGTTGTCGGTATTGAGTAGTTAGTTCAGCTCTTTAATATGATCCTCAAGTCAGCTAAGATGCTAGATGAATGGAGATTCAGTAGGTTAATCCCCTTATATAAGGCTAAGGGAGACATCTAACAATGCACAACTATCGAGGAATCAAATTATTAAGTCATACCATGAAGCTGTGGGAAAAGGTAACTGAAAAGAGAATCCAGAGTGCGGCTTCTATATCAGACAATCAATTCGATTTTAGACCGGGTAGGTCCCTGACAGAAGCATTACATCTGCTCCGAAGACTAATGGAATGCTACAGGGAAAGAAAACGAAATTTGCATATAGTTTTTGTAGATTGAGAGAAGGAGTATGATAGAGTTCCTAGAGAACTCATATGGTGGTGTTTGGAGGCTAAGGGCGTTCCTATGATTTATATTAGAGTAATTAGAGATATGTATGAAGGAGCATTGATTAGCGTAAGAACGATAGGTGGTGACACGGAAGCGTTCTCTATTGGTGTAGGACTGCACCAAAGATCGGCCTTGAGCCCTTTTATGTTTACATTAGTGTTAGACATACTTACCAGACATATTCAAGGAGAGGTACCTTGGTGTATGTTATTTGCGGACGATATTGTCCTGGTGGCTGAGACTAAGGAGGGGGTCAATGCTAAGTTAGAATGCTAGAGAGAAGCGTTAGAATCAAAAGGTTTTAGAATGAGCAGATCCAAGGCGAAATATTTAGAATGTAACTTTTCGAGTAGCCAAATGGGACAAGAGACGGCGGTAGCAATTGGGATAGACATCATACCTCAGAAATTAAGTTTTAAATACCTTGGATCTATCATTTAAAGAGATGGTAATATCGATGAAGAGGTGATACACTGCATTAGATTTGGGTGGGTTAAATGACATAGTGCATCAGGTGATTTATATGATAAAAAGATCCCTTCTAAACTCAAAGAAAAGTTCTACAAAATGGTGATTCAGCCAACAATGTTATATGGGGCAGAGTGTTGGCCTACTCGACGTAGACATATATGACAGTTGGCAGTAGCAGAAATGCGTATGCTTAGGTGGATGTGTGACATTACCAAAAGAGATAGGGTAAATCGGATGGTGAGAGGCAGACTACAGGTGGTTAGTATTGCAGACAAGTTAAGAGAGACAAGGCTTAGGTGGTTTGGGCATGTACGTCAGATGCCCTCCGATGCTTCGATACAACGGTGTGAGAAAATAACCCTTACTGGCTATAAGAGGAGATGAGGGAGGCCGTACAAGAACTGGAGGGAAGTGATCAAAAATGATATGTCCGAACTGGCTCTTATGGAGGTCGTGGCTAGGAATAGGAAGGTCTAGCATGAGAGGATCAGAGTAAACAACACCCTTTAAAGTCCTCGCGCCTAATCCCGAAAATCCAAGTTGATAGACGACAACTTTAGCCAAAATTTACAACTCGTAGTTGCAAAAATTTCTCACTCTAAAACTGTAGGAAGGTCATACCTGCAAGGTCTCGCAGTGAAGACTCCTAGTGTAACAAGCGAAAAGAGGAGTCGGTCTTTACAGTGTGTAAAGTACTAGCAGGTCTAGTATCCTTCCGATATTTTCCTTATTTAGTGTTTGAAATTTTATTTACTGATTATGGTAGAGTGCCCTGCGTATTTTTTATTTACTCCTTTATTCATCAGTAACCTCTCTGTACTTTCTGCATATGGATCTAAAGGAAATAGTCTCTCTACAATGTAAGGGTAAGGCTGCATACTATTAGACCTCCCCAGATCCTGCTTTATTGCAGGACTTCAGATTGGGTGTGATGATAATGATGATGATCAAAGCTAGATGCTTATAGGGTTACATTACAAGTGATAGTAAGAGACTATATATCAATAATCTTGATTATAATTAATGGGAGTCTAAGAAGTCTCTTGTGATGTCTTGACTCATCAATTCAATGAAAATAGAGATTGCTCAAATATATCTGTTACTTGACACAGCAACAAAGATATGGAAAGCTGCTTCTCTGATTTACTCTCAAATAGGTTACAAAGCCTAAATTTTTTTATCTTCGTAATAAACTGCACAACACGAAATGGGGAGATATGATTGTATTACAGTACTTTGCGAAGCTATGTGGATTGTGGCAGGAACTACGTTATTATTAGGACTTCCAAGTAGAATGCTCAAAAGATGCTGCTAAATTCCATAAAATGATAGGGGATGATCGGGCATTTGATTTTTTAGTGAGTCTCATGCCATAATATGATCATATACGAGGTACAATACTTGGAAAAGATACTTTCCCTTCAATACTGCTTGCACATTCTCTCATTCAGTAAGAAGAAAGTAGAAGAAATTTCATGTTACATACAATCATTTTTGAGAAAATGGGTTAGTGGCTAGTCTTACTGAGAAGCCAAAACCTGCAAATACTTTATCTAATAAGGATCATTTTCATTATGATTATTGTGGAAAACAAAGCAATCCAAAGAAACATGTTGGAAACTGCATAGGAGGTCAAATCAGTTTCGTGAAAAATGAGGCGGTTCAGTAGTAAGGGCCCAGGCTCACTTGGTTAAAGGGAATAAAGCATCTGAAACACCGTTAACTGGGTTTTTAGCCAATAAGGAAATTCAAAACTTAAGACATCTTCTCTTAAAACTAGACTCCCCTTCCATAGTTGGTACATCAAAATTTGCAAAATTAAGTATTTTATACTCAAACTCTAAAGATAATCCGAGTATTATAAACTTTGGATCTAACAAACATATGATAGGCTCTTAAAAGGAATTTTCAACATATTCTCATAGAAAAGGGGGATAATGTTAAAATAACATATGGGTCTTTTACCTTCGTATTTGGTACAAATTCTGTTAACTTTACTTCCGAAATCACTTTATCCTTAGTTATTCACGTATCTTATTTTCCTATTAATCTTCTCTCTATTAGTTCTATCACTAAAGAACTTAATTTCAAAGTTGAATTTATTTCCTAACTATTTTGTTCTTCAGGACCTCCACATAAGGGAGAGGATTAGAATTAGTAGATTGCAGGATGACTTATATGTCTTGGAAGAAAATCACATGAAAATTGCTTATTAAGAGTCTCTTGGGAATGATGTGATTAATAAGGAAAAATCTGCTGTGGCATAGGTGGTTAGGACATCCCTCCTTTTTTGTTCTAGAAAAATTATATCCAAGTTTGTTTAAAAAGAACTTCTTTTTGTTCTTTGTTTTGTGAAGCATGTGAACTTGCTAAACACACGAGAAGTTCTTATCATTTATCTAATAATAAGAGTTCTATTCCTTTTATGGCAATTCACTCTGATATTTAGGGTCTAAGTTAAAATCCTTCTTTGCCCATAGATGGTTTGTGATCTTTATTGATCGTTGCATAAGATTGACTTGGGTTTATTTGATTAAAACCAAGAATGAAAATTTTTCATGCTTATAATCTTTTCATAAAATGATTTGTACCCAACATGATGATGAAATTAAAATCCTAATATCTAATAATGGAATGAAGTATATGGATGGAAAATTTTGTGCTTACATAGATTCCTATGGAATCATACGTCAAACCAGTTGTGCTTATATTAGTGAACAAAACGAAGTTACGGAAAGGAAAAACAAACATATTTTAGAGGTAGCCTTCCAAAGGGATATTAGGGTGATTAAGTTCTTTCAGCTACTTATCTTATTAACAGAGTGTCACTTCGGATTCTGAATTTTAAAAACCCAGTAGAAATATTGCAAAGTAAAAATTCTTATACTATACGTCCAAGAGTATTTGAGAGTATTTGTTTTGTTCATGCTAGGTAAGTTGGAGCTTAGAGTTTTGAAGTATGTGTTTATGGGATATTCTCCCACACAAAAGGGATATATGTGATATCACCCCAGTTTAAGAAATACATTGTAAGTATGGACATCACTTTTTTATAGTGTGAGCCCTATTTCACCACACATTAAACTCCTCTTTAATGGGTGAATAAGATCAAAAAGATATTGCTTTATAATATGATCCAAGGAGAGAGAACAATTTAGGGGGAGAAAACTAGTTTAGTTCAGGAGGATTAAAGTATGTGCTTAGATAGACCAAATTTAAAGACATATTTAATACAAGATAAGACAGAAAAAGCCATCAAGTAGTCTATGCCATCCTGTTCCCTCAAAAACACTGGTGAGTTATGATGTCATCTACCTAATGATTTAGATAAGTCTATTACCCTTCAGAAAGGTGTTAAAACTTACACCAAGCATCCAATTTCCAACTTTGTTTCTTGTGACTCACTATCTCCCTCCTATAAAGCCATTGTCTTATTTGTTTCCTCTATGTTTGAAAGTTTCAAATGATTTAGTTTCCCAATGTATAAGTTCTGATTCAATTGCTTTGAGTTGTTTCTGTCAGTTGCTTAATATAGAGCAACTGTGATAACAACTATCAATTTTCTAGAAAAACACAAACAGAAAAACTAAACACAAAATGAACAAATCAATAACCGAAATTTGGTAACATAGTTCTACACACCTGACCTATATTTGCAGGGTGTTACCCAGCTTATTCACTTTCATCGAAGTATAATTTTTTTTACAAGACTTTACTGAGCCGACACCTTGACACTATCCACTCACCTTCACATCCCGTAAAAGTATTTCACTCCTAATAATAGGACCACCTCGTGCTAACCTTAATAAATTTTTTTTGTAACAATGATTGATAATAAGAATGAGAATAAAACAACTCAAGTGAATGAATCAAAAGTAAAAAACAAAGAAAATACTTGAAATAAAAACACTTCCCTAAATATACATCTTCATCAACCTAAAACCATGGGAAGTTGTCCGATAAGAATTCTGTTATGAACCTACGAAATAATCACTGAAGCATCCTATGCACAGTAGTCACAAAACTCATTAAACGACTATGTGTTTCGACATCAAAACATCAAGAAATACAGTTGAAAAATTTATCATTTTACTGCACAGTTTTCCCACACAAAAGTGATTAAGCAACAATCCAATTATTCACCCAATATGTAGAAATGTAGCTACCAAGAATAGCTCAATAGAGCATATAATTGCTCACACAAAAATTAAGAATTGTAGCTATACAAATTGATTAATTTTCTGTCAATTTTTCCTCACAAAAACAATAACTCAGCTGCCCAGAAAATTCACACAACCAATGGAGAAAATGCAGTTGCCCAAGATGAATAAGATCACCAAAAACTCCAATTACCTTAGATAACATAAATCATTAAAATAGGCTACCAAAGATAACTTCAAATCACTAAAAATTTGAACATTATCCATATTAAGATATGGTGATATTATCCCAAATAAATCCTATCTTCACTAGGATTTTATCCTTCATGCAACCTTTTGCTTCAAAAATCCCACCCAAGGTAGATAACTTATCATAATGATATTCCACATATATCTAGCTATGTCCAATTACAAATAATGCCAAAATTAATTAATAAGATATCGTAACAAATATCTTAACGATGTTTATTCCACAAGATTGGAAAGAAGCAACGAAAATAAGCTATGGTTGAGGAAATGAAACCTAGGAACTTGTAATTGTTCCAGAAGGAAAACGGACAGTTGACTGCAGGGTATTCACAGTGAAATATAAGCCAGATGGATCCATTAAGAGATACAAGACAAAATTGGTGGCTAAAGGTTTTCCTCAAACATATGGATTGAGTGGACTATCAAGAAACCTTAGCTCCTGTTGCTAAGATGAATACAATCATGATTCTACTCTCTTGTGCAGCAAACTTAGATTGGGACTTACAATAGTTTGATGTTAAAAATGCTTTCTCTCATGGGGATCTAGAGTAGAAGGTGTATATGAAAATTCCTCTTAGGTTTGAAGATGAGAAGACACAAGGGAAGGCTTGTAAGCTAAAAAGGGTCTTATATGGGCTGAAGTAATCACCCAGAACATGGTTTAAAAAGTTCAGTTGGATCATGATTTCCTTTTGTTATCAATATAGTAATGTGGATCATACCTTATTTATCAGAAGGTGTATATGGAAATTCCTCTTAAGTTTGAAGATGAGAAGACATAAGGGACGACTTGTAAGCTAAAAAGGATCTTATGTGGGTTGAAGTAATCACCCAGAGCATGGTTTGAAAAGTTCAGTTGGATCATGATTTCCTTTTGTTATCAATAGAGTAATGTGGATCATACCTTTTTTATCAAGCATTCCTAAGGTAAGATCACACTTCTCATTATCTATATTGATGACATTATGATAACTATAGGTGATACAAAAGAGACGGTTAAGCTGAAGAAACTCCTTGCTCAAGAATTTGAAATTAAGGATTTAGGGAAGTTACAATACTTCTTGGGAGTTGAAGTCGTTAGACTAGAAAGAGGAATTTTTTATCTCCTAGAGAAAATATGTCCTAGACTTGTTAAAAGAAACAGTTATGATAGGTTGTAAACCAGCTGAATCTTCTATCGAAAACAACCAAAAACTACAAGTAGGAACAGGTACATCAATAGATATGTGGAGATATCAGAAGTTAGTTGGGAGACTCATCTATCTCTCTCACACCAGACCAGACATAGTATATGCAATTAGTCTGGTGAGTGAGTATATGCATGATCCACGAGAACTACACTTACAAGCTGTATTCTGCATCCTGCGTTATCTAAAGTCTGTAAAAAAAAAAAGCCTTTTATTCACTAACAATGGTTATCTTAAAATAGAAGCATTTACAAACGCTGATTGAGATGGATCTCCAAATGATATGAGGTCAACCACTAGTTATTGTTTGCTTATAGGAGGAAACTCAGTCACTTAGAGAAACAAGAAACATAATGTAATTGCTAGATCCAATGCGGAAACTGAATATAGAGCTATGCTCAAGTTATGTGCAAGCTCTTGTGAGTAAGAAAGCTGATAAATGAATTAGAACTGTAAGATGGAGGAAGTTCATACCTCTTCTATAATAACAAAGTTGCTAGTTGCATAGCTCACAATCATGTTCAGGATGATATAACAAAATGCATAGAAACTGACCAACACTTGGTAAAGGAGAAACTTGTGAATAGTTCGTTCCACTTATTCCATATAGGGTCTAATTAACAACTGGCAGATGTCTTCACTAAAAGACTCAACAACAAATATTTTCATAATCTTGTTTGTAAGTTAGGCATGTGTGATATCTATGCGCCAATTTGAGGGAGAATGTTGACTAGAGTTATATCATAGTTATTATAATTGGTTATATTTTGTTATATACACTTAGAATTGATTTGCTCCTTTAAGTAAGGGATTTGATATTCCTAAATAGTGTTAGGCCTTGTGTATACAAACTATAGGATTTCTATGTACAAATCATCTTAATTCACTAATAGAAACACTTTTTTTTACTCTCTGAGTTGCTTTCTTCACTTAATTATTATATAATCTCTTAGACTATATTCTAATATTTTTCAATATTTTTATTTTTAAAATGACATAATATTAAAATTTTAAATTTATGTATCAATTTTTTTAGAGCTATAACAAAGGCATAAGATACTCACACAATGTAGGGACTTAGAAAGCCACCAAACTCATCTTCTAAGGCTAGTGGAAGATCCCAGTGAA
>JAOQMP010088931.1:0-16741 GCA_027563575.1 Erythroxylum pedicellare
CTTATTGGATATTTATTAGTTATAGTTCCCATAGTTTAAAGTCTAAGAGGAACTAGAGTAACATATGAAAGTGCTTATAATGATCAATCAAGGATAGATTGATATTCTTGATGATGTTACAATGAGTAATTAATTTGAGGAAAAAGAAGGAGGGCACAATCATAACATAGTCCCCACGATTGAGGACAGGTGAAAAAAAGGAGAAGTATTGTCAGAATTAAATGAAATTAAGGTATCCTTAGCATAAGATATTAATTGGTGAATTATCATAAATACATCTGTAAATAAGATGCAATGATCTTGATGGTATATACTAAGGTATAAGAGTAAATGAATCTGTCTAATGCTTCACTGAGCCTTATTGCAAATTTATTATAATCATATAAGTTATGGCAAAGATTGATCTTATTGAGATATTATGAATAGCTGAAATTGATCTTTTTAAGGTCTTAAGAATCGCTGACAAGTAATGATGAGACAGTTGATTGATAAGAATTTCTTGAGAAATACCGATGAAAGTAGCAAAAAATCGTCTTTTAAAAAAGAATTTTCCTAAATTAGGTTAAGTTGATTAGATGATTCAATTTAAGAATGATTAATAAAGGAACAAACCAAAAATGAATATGTAGCGATTCGGAAGTGAGTATTGGAGTCCTATTCTTAACAGAGATACAAGTATAAAATGTAGAATATGCTACTAAGAGTGTATGCATTATGTTTGATGTAAAATATCTAACTACGTGATTAGATTCTTGAATTTGAGATGACATTATTGCTAATATGAGAAGACATACCCCTACCTCTAGATTAGTCACGTAAGAATTTCGAGGATGAAATTCTTTTAAGAGAGGGAGAAATGTTGGCCCCTGAAAATTTTTCTTAATGAATAAGCATGATTTAAAATTAATTATGAGGTTTTGATGGATTAAATTTTTTAGAGTAAATTAGCATGTCAATGTTAGTAGGATTTTGTTGCATGAGTTAGTTAAATTAAAGTGTTAGGAGTCTATAGCCTAAAGGGCATTTTAGGCAAGTCACTTAAGGATAAAGAGCCATAAGGCATGAAGGAAGGGCAAAATGGACTTTTTACATTCATTAAGGGTATAAGTGGAAGAAGAAAAGTGTAGTCTTATTATTAGAAGAAGAAGAAACGTGAATTGAAGGGAGAGAAGAGTGAAAAATGAAAATAAGAGAGAAGAAGGAAAGAATTCGTGCATGAGAAAGGAAGGGAGAAAAAGCTAGGGTTTTATCTTTTTTTAGCTTTCAAGAGGGAATTTGAGGTTGTTCAAGAAGAGAAAGAGAAAGAGGAAGAGAAGAGCTTTCATCTAAGCCAAGAATCTTGTTATTTAGTGAAGACTCAAGGTAAGCTCATTCTTAATCTTTTGGAATTTTGGAAAGGTTTTAGTTCTTGAAGCTTAAGAATCACATGGGTTTAAGCTTTCTAGGATCAATTTTATGGATATGTTTCTTTGGGTCCTCAAATTGGAGTTCCTATTGAATTGGGAATTTTTTCAATGTTAAAGGAATCAAAAGAGGCAAGAGGAACAAAAAGAGAGGCATTTTTTAGCAAGTCTTTAAGAAAGGAAATCAAGGTGGGTTACATTTTTATAATTTAGTAATAAGCCATTAATGTTTCTTCCAAATTAAGAAAGATAAATTTTTTCAATTGTGTTATAAATGTGCATTTATTGCTCTTAGAATGCTTGAGAAAGTTCTATGTGTTTGGTATGTGAATATTGTATCAATGATTTATGAAAAGAATACAAAAATGATTTTTGAAAAAAGATACTATGTTTATGAAATCACTTTTCGAAAAAAATGTCATTTTGGGCAAACAGTTTACAAGTTATGAAATACATGTTATGTGGGTTTGGTTTGGTCCATTCTGTATGTCAAGTGCATTTTGACTAAAGGCTTATCCCACTTGTCCGCCAGTCGCATGGAGCTCCTTCATGGATTCCCTCATGTTTACGACTACGTAAAAACCATTATGTGAGATTATGTTAGTTCGTTCTGTTCATGACTTCCGAAGTTGAACATTGCATTTTCAAGTCTTTCATAAGGGTATAATGTGTTTTTGGACTTCAAGGGAAAAATTGTATTAATCTAAGTTGAATTGGACAAAGTTGTATTCTTGGAATTTGTGAATTATCTTTCTAGCTTTCCATTGATATAAAGTATGAAATTTTTGGATATTAGAGTTGAGAGATATGATCATTATAAGTTGGTGATGCTGTGTAGGATGTATATATAGAACATCTATAGTAAATGAAGTGATATCACACTGGGAGAGTTGCATTTGGAAAGATTATGAATGAAAGTGGTGTTAGAATGGATGTAGGATCCATTGGAGATGTCTTAGAGAGGGGAGAGTTTAGTAAAGATCCGAGGAGTACATGGCCAGGTCGTGTAAATTAACACTGACCGTGTCTTCTATAAACGAAAAGGCCATCAGACCTGAGGAATACACAGTCTTCCCGTGTATTTCCACATGGCTCATGTATTGACCCTCTAAATGGTAAAATCTCTCTTTGGAGTCTTCATGGAAGTTGTGGATCTATCTAGAATTCCTCTTCAAAATTGTCCTAAGATGACCTTAATCTGACATCTTTAAAGAAAGTTATGCCTTTTTTACTAAAACATGTCTGAAGAGTATGAATTGGATATTGTACTGAAGATACTTAAGTATTTTGATGATATTTTGATTTGTAAAGCTCTTAATGAGGTAATTCTTGATTCAAAACAAACTAGAGATATTAAGCTACAATTGTTCTGAAAAAGTCATTTTCAAATCCTGATTGGAAGATTTCTAAAATATGTTATGAAGTTAGAGGAACGAGTTTGTTTAGGTGACTGACTGGTGTGACCAAGCCACCCTTCTGGGATGCGTGTTCAGATGTCACTTAGGACATTGGGAACGTGTCTTACGAGGGTGGGGTGTCCAACACATGCACCCGTAGTCCTCCGACAGTTACCCAAATGGTATTTGGAGTAATGAGGATACTCTAGAATACTAGAACCTTGTCCCACATAGGAAACCCTACCAAAAGTGGTCAGTAAAGGAAAGTTCTATCGCCTTCCCTGAATTAGTAAAGTCCAGTGTAGAGGAAACACCTTCACGAATCCACTTGCATGAGGATGGAACTCCTCTAGTAAAGCCCCTTCACTAACCCTTTTCTCTCCTAACCATCTCCTGCCTCTCTATTTTTATTGTGGTTTGCACTAGTTGATAGTAATTCACTTATTGCAGTAAAGTGAATGCAGCAAGATGCTCCTTAATTCAATCGTTCAAACCATCCTCAAACTAATGACACCAGAACTCCTTAGTAAGTACCGGTTTGGAGGCATGCTTATTGAGTTGATTAAACTCCTTATCGTACTCAGAAATAGATAAGTTTATCTGCTTCATGTTCATAAATTGCTTCCATTTCTCCTTTCTGTAAGCCTTCATAACATACCTATTTTTAAACTCTTGGGAAAAGAAATCCCAAGTTAGAGACACTGGTAGCTGAGGATTCCTTAAAGTGATCTTCCACTACTTATAGGCTGCTCCCTGAAGAAGAGAGATAACTCAATACACCATTTGCTCTGACATACAACTGATTTCATCTATTACCCTCTTTACTTTCTCTATCCAGAACTCAACTCTTTCAGATTCCTGCAATGATGTTCAAAAAAATTCATTAGCTCAATACTTCCGTAGCTGATCAATTGGAGCCTTGGGTGCAGTCATATGATGTAGTGACGTCATCATATCCTGAGACAACTTAACTAAAGCCTCTCCTTAAGCTGGAGGAGGAGGTGGCACCTCAACTTCACCTCGATTGACCTCAGGGGGTCCAGATATCGATGGACGAGATTGTTTAGGATTATTACTCTCAGAAACCTCATCAATGGCTTCGTGAGATCTTACCATCTTTAATTTTATAACCAAAACATGGGACAAACAACATTAGGCCAAAACACAAATTTTACACTCAAGTATAAGCAGTAGTTAAGAGATGGTTAAACCAGAATCGCCTAAACCATGCTCTGATACCAAATATGTAACGCCCACATACCCCCTGGAAGGACATGCAGATGTCACCTTAGACAGGATTGAAACATACCAAGCATTTCATTTATATTTGATTTAAAACATAATTTAACCAGTACACTAATTTTATCCAACACATGCTTTGATTCCAAAACCATTTTGAATTCAAGTTATCACATTACAAACCATTATCAAAATATTACATATTATGGAGATGGTATTTTACAAAATACTTAAGTTCAAATCCACCCTGTCATATAATGTTTACAAACTTTTGAACAAACTACATCAAGTCTTGTATTACATTATTTATAAATCAAACAACCTAAACCAAACTAATCAACTTAAACAAAAAACAATCTTTATTAGCCATTACGGTTGTCTTTGTCCTACCCTTTATAGTCTTCTATTTGAACCTACATAGGGCAAATCCACCATCCTAAGCATATAGCTTAGTGAGGAACAACTAAATAGGATACATAATGACAGTTGTCGCTAACAATCATTTAATATTCACATATACTTATCAAATCACATTTTGAACAATATGCATCTCAGATTAGAATAAATCATATCAGAGTAGAATATATCTACTTCAGGGTAAAACTCACAAGTATCAAAATAGAATATCATAATATCAAAAATATAATTTTAAAGCACCATAAAAGGACTTGTCTGTATGAAAATAAAACTTGTTTATATCAGAACAAAGCTTAGACATTTCATAACAGAGCTTTATTATAATAGAGCTGAGTAAATAATAAAAAAAAAATAAGTTAGCCTGTTAATCCTTTTTATAGAAGTAGGTAACAGGACTAGAACAGAAGATACCATGATTGGTTTATAAAATAGAAGAGACTTAAGTCTCTAAAATAGAAGATACAAAAGTGTCTGGAATTAGAAGACACTAAAGGGTCTAATCATAGAAGCAATTGCTAACCCTTCTAGGTATGTTTATTTACCCATGACTAGTCAATACTTTTAAAACAAACCATTTTAGATTTTAGGATTTTATGCGAAAGATGAAGTACAACATAATGTCATTATTCTATTTGCTCTAATTGAATTTATTCATTGACATTTACATAACATACCTTATAAATACAAATATATGCAACTATACATCAAAAGTGTTGATTCATCACACAATATGTATATGCACATAATTTGAAAGCATTTCCAATTCAACCCTAACTATCAAACTCCTCGGACAACTGATGGTTGATGTGAGTTTATAAACTTGTTGAGTGTTAATGTTTTTAGTTATGTTTGTGGTACTTGTCATTTTTGGTTTAGTAATTTAGTTTAGCTTTTAGGCAATTTCGATGCTTTGTTAAGTGTGAAGGAACAAGGGTGTGACCGTGAGGGAGAATGGTGCGAGTGCGACCAAGGTGCAATCACGAGTCATGACATCAATGGGTTTTCTAAAGGTAACTTCGGGTGCGATCGCGAGTTAGTAAAGTGTGATCACACTCGAGACTTTTCACTATGAGATAGGCTATTCACATACGGGTGCGATCGTAAATGTCATGGTGTGATCACAATACGTAACTTTAGTGGCAATTCTGACATTTCCTCACGTGTTTAAATGAATGGTGAACTATTAAAACAAGTCTTCAACATGCAAGAACGTGGGGGAGCTATTACAATTCAGTGGAGATGGACAATCATAAGAGAACTCATCAAGTTAATATAAAAGGAGGGACAACAAATACAAAAAGATACAAAGAGAGGGGTACGAAGAAAAAAAAAAGGAAGAAGAAGCAAGAACAACGAAGAGGAAATGGGAGCTCAGTGTTTTCATTTTTTTTATTTTTTTTGTTACCTATTATGAGTGTTTTCTAGTTTCTTTATTTCAACGATTGTTTCACCCTCTAGAGTGAATCTTGTTTTCTAAACTTCTACTATGTATGGTTTGCTATTCTTATGAATAGTTTTTGGTTGATCTTAATGATAGTTGAGTTCTACTTTAAAACCATACAAATATAACTTACATACTAAGAGATTAGTGTCAAGTTTTATTCCTCAAAGGTTATACAGTTCATCTTTGTTTTATTTATATCTGAATTGAGAAATTTGTATGTTGATAAAACAAAGTAGGTAATTCAAACCTGAGAGAGAAGAATTACTTCTTAAGATACTTGGGGTAGCAGAATATTAGGATTAACATGTACCTTAGTAGGAGTTGATAACAATTTTTGAGATCTTTAATCTTGTGATTTCGTGAAATCAATTTCTTTTCTTGAAGAATTAGTTTTGTCTAGAAGTTTAGTTGTAATTGCTTAATTTTGTGTCACTTTTAATTTCTAGATCAGGTTATTATTATCTTAAACAATCTGGAAAGAATTGATAGTGGTGCTTAGCATAAATGCTCATGAGAACGATAACTGTACTACAATAACCCATACGTTTGCGGTTGGGGTCTGAGTGGATTTTATTTTATTTTATAACTCATCAACTTTTTAACGTTGTTGTCGGGGATTTATTTAACATCATTTTTAGTTTAATTACAGGTTAATTTATGCAGTTCATTTCTTTTCAGGTATATGTCCAGGACAAAAATGAGGAATTTGATGAAGGGTTTAGTTGAATTTCACGACGAAGTTTCTTGTTTAGAAATAGCTCTACGTTAAGCTGTTGAAGACACTCGTATGACTAAAGTTGAAATACTAGAAAATATCATGGCAGAGGATGTGGTAGGCCTATATTTCATCTAAATCAACAAAGTGTGACATGACCTTCTATGACAACAAATAATTTCGACATCAAAATAGCTTTATTATAGATGTTACAAGCAACAGTGTAGTTTTATGGGTTGGCAAATGAAGATCCAAATACCCATATCACAAATTTCTTGGAAATTTATAACACTTTCAAGTACAATGGAGTAACAAATGATGCAATTTGATTATGGTTGTTTCCATTCACTCTGAAACATAAAGCTAAGATGTGGCTAAATTCTCTTCCATTAGGGTCCACTACTACATAGAATGAGTTAGCTTAAGCATTTCTGTCTAAGTATTTCCCTCCAGCAATAAGACGGTGAAACTCTATATAAGGCTTAAGAAAGGTTCAAAGAGTTACAACGAAGTTATCCCCACTGTAATTTTCCTTGGGAATTACTGTGACAAACTTTTTACATTGGAGTTAACACCACCATTCGTGGTTCAATTGATGGAGTGATAAGAGGATCTTTAATAAAGAAGACAATTGATGCGGCATATAATCTATTGGACAAAATGGTAGCCACTAATGCATTGTGGGCATCAGATAGGTCTCGATCAATGATAAAAAAAAAGAAGGGGTTTTGTCTCTAGATCCAGTCACTACTTTACAGGTTGAAGTCGCAAATCTTATGAAACAGATTAGCAGTTTCACCTCAAGTTCATTCGTGGCAGCAGTTCAAAGTGCATGTGAGTTATGCAATCAGCAGGGGCACTTCACCAATGAATGTCCAACAGTTGCTACATCTAAGCAAGCTAAGTTTATAGGAAATAACCGTTTAGGAAACAACCTATTCTCAAACACTTACAACCCTAGATGGCGAAATCATCCCAATTTTTCATGGAGTAATAGCAACAACACAGTAGGAGGGAAAAGACAACTTTAGCCTATAAATCCAATTGATGCTAAGATGGAGAAATTTGTGGAGATGGTTGGAACTAATCTGAATCAATAAGATGAATCATATTAGAAGCTAGAAGTAAAGGTTGATCAAATAATATAAAATCACTCTTCGTCAATCCACAATTTGGAGGTTCAAATGGGACAATTGACTACTTCTCTTACTTAGAGGAATCTTGGAAGTTTCCTAAGTACCACAGAATCAAATCCAAAGGAGTCATTAAAATCTATCTGTCTAAAAAGTGGTAAGGAGCTGGAAAATCAAGTAAAAACCAAAGTAGACGAGCAAGCAGTAGAAGGGTGCAATCATGAATATGTTAAGGATAAACAGAGCGAGTCACATAGCCTCGATTCTGACCATAAGGAATCAGGGCATGATCGCACCCTAGGAGTTGAGTCAAAAGAGGAAGAATCAAGCTTTAGGTGCGCTTGCGACAATGAAAGGTGCAATCATACAAACCATGAAATAGGTAAAATAAGCAGGCCAAAGCAACTAAGTATATACCACCTGTCCCTTTCCCTCAATGACTTAAGAAATAATAGTATGATAGTTAGATTGTCTCATTTCTTGAAAGGGTAAAAAAATTACAGATTAATCTTTCTTTTATGGAGGCACTGGAACATATGCCCAAGTATGCTAAATTTTTCAAAGATATCCTAACTCATAAGAGGTCGCTTATTGAAAACGAGACAATGCAACTTTTAGAAAAATGTAGTTCAATTATTTCTAACGTTATTCCTTCCAAACTACAAGACCTTGGAAGTTTCAGAATTCCTTATATAGGTGGTGATAAACAATTTAACAAATGTTTGTGTGATTTGGGTGCAAGTATAAACTTGATGCCCCATTCAGTCTTTCATAAATTAGGTCTTGGAGAGGTTAAGCCGGCATCTATGGTGTTGCAACTAGCGGATCAATCAATCAAGAGGCTGTTTAGGATTTTGGAAGATGTACTCATAAAAGTGGACAAGTTTATGATTCTAGTGGATTTCGTGGTGTTGGATTTCAAAGCTGACTCAGAATGTCCATTGATTTTGGGTCATCCACTCCTCTACATAAGAAAAGATTTAGTAGATGTCTATAGAGGAACTTATATTACGGATTGGTGAGGAGAGTTTTGTATGGGGTTGGCCATGAAGCACCCAATGGATAATGAGGTTTGTGTAAAGGTTGATGTTGTGGATGAATGTGTGCTAAATATGGCAGAAAACAAGGAGAAAGAAGTTTCTTTTGATCCAAATGTAGAGGTTATTGGTGAAAGTAAAGGTGAAAAAGGAAGAATAGAGAAGTTGTTGTGAGAAACAAATCCAGCTCCACTGTCCATTGTGCATCCATTAGTTCTAGAGTTGAAACCATTGCTGAGTCATTTGAGGATTGCATTTTTAGGGGAAGGGGAAACCCTACCTATTATTGTTTCCAATAATTTGACAAATGAGTAGGAACAATGGTTGTTGGAGTTAGTGAGGAAGCATGTTAGAGTTGTGGGGTGGTAGATTTTTGATATAAAAGGAATTAGCCTTGACATAATGATGCACAGAATTTACATGGAGGAAGGAAGCAAGTCTGTAAGGGAATGACAGAGGCGATTAAATCCAAACATAAAGGAAGTCGTAAAGAAAGAGATCATCAAATTACTGGATGCGGGCATTATCTATTTTATTTCGGATAGTGAGCGAGTAAGTTCGATTCAGTGTGTTTCAAAAAAGGGAGGTATGATCGTCATTAGAAATAACAAAGGTGAGGTTATTAGTACAAGGACAGTTACAGGGTGGAGAGTATGCATTGATTTTAGGAAGCTGAACTTTGCTATATGAAAAGATCATTTCCTGTTACCATTTGTTGATCAAATGGTGGAGAAAGCATTAGGTCTATTGTTTCTTGGATGGATATTCGGGTTATAATCCAATTTTTATCTATCCTCAGGATCAAGAGAAGACCACATTCACATGCCACCTATGGAATGTTTGCATATAGAAGAATGCCTTTTGGTATTTGTAACGCTCCAGTAACATTTCAGTAGTGTATGACGACAATTTTTGCTAATTTAGCGGAGGATTTTATGGAAATATTTATGGATGATTTTTTAGTTTTTGGTGATTCGTTTGATGTATGTTTGCAGAATTTAGGGAAGCTGTTTGCACGATGTGAAGAATTAAATTTAGTTCTCAACTGGGAGAAATGCCATTTTATGGTAAATGAGGGCATAGTGCTCAAGCATAAAATTTCCAAGAGGGGAATTGAAGTTGACAAGGCTAAGATAGAAGAGATAACAAAGTTACCACCTCAACATTTATTCAAGATTTTTCCATAATTACTCGACCTATAACTAATATGCTTGTGATTTGATTTTAATGTTGAGTATGTGCAGGCTTTTAAGACACTTAAGGTGTCCCTTACGACAGCACCAGTGTTAGCAACAATCAATTAGTCATTACCATCCGAGGTAATGTGTGATACAAGCAATCATGTTGTAGGTTGTGTACTAGGGCAACAGGAGGATAGGAAATTGCATATATTCTATTATGCAAGAAAAACGTTATCAAAAGCCCAATTAAAGTACACAACAACTGAGAAGGAGCTTTTGGCAGTGGTTTTTCCATGTGATAAATTTAGATCATACCTCCTTGGAGAAAAAATAATAATCTTTTCAAATCATGCATCATTGAGGTATTTTTTTAACAAGAAAGATGCAAGGCCAAGACTAATTCGTTGGGTGTTGTTATTGTAGGAATTCGGCATTGAAATTAAGGATAAAAAGGGAGTTGAAAATGTGGTGGTAGATCACTTATCTCGACTCTAACAAGAGAATAATAAATATAATTTGCCAATTCGAGAAGAATTTCTAAATGAGCAGATTTTTCTTATTCGGCAGTTAGAAACTCTATGGCATGCCAACATAGTAAATTACGTGGTGAGCAGTATCATTCCTTCTTATTTGACTTATCAACAACGAAAGAAATTCTTTGCAGACATTAACCAATACCATTGGGAAGAACTATATTAATTCAGAGACGTGTTTCAGAAAGTGAGATGCTCTTTGTGCTAACTCATTGTCATAGTTTGCTTTATGCAGGGCATTATCGCAGCAATAGAATTGCAAGTAGAATCTTAGAACACAAATTTTACTAGCCAACGTAGAACCAAGATGTGAGGGAGTTTGCACAAAGATGTACAAATGTTAAATATCTCAAAAAGAGATGAGATGCCACAATCAAGTCTATTGGAGGTTGAGATATTCGATATATGGGTAATCGATTCCATAGAACTATTTCTTGCATTTTGTGGAAACAAATACATATTGGTGGGCGTAGATTATGTTTCTAAATGGGCTGAAGCCAATGCCAGCTCAAGTAATGATGGAAGGGTAGTAACGAAGTTCTTGAAAGGGCTATTTGTGCATTTTGGAATTTCACGTATATTAATCAGTAATGGTGGTTCTCATTTTTGTGATTCAAGGCTCAAACTTCTGCTTAAACGATATGGTCTGCAATATAAGGTGGCCACAACCTATCATCCACAAAGAAGTAGGCAGGTGGAAGTTGTTAATAGAGAGCTAAAAAGGATTTTGAAGAAAACGATGAATAGAGTAAGGAAAGATTGGGTTGTGAAGCTTGACGATGCATTGTGGGCATATTGGACAGCTCTCAAGACACTTATTGGAAAAACTCTATATAAACTTATTTATGGTAAGGCATGTCATTTGCCTATGGAACTGGAACACAAAGCGTACTAGGCTATTAAAACGCTTAACATGGATAACAAGTTGGCGGGGCAGGGACTAAGAGATTGTTATAGTTGCAAGAGTTGGAGAAATTACATTTCATAGCTTATGAGAATGCCAAGTTATTTAAAGAGTGAACTAAGAAATGGCACGACAAGCACATCAAAGATAAGCACTTCAAGGAAGTTGATTTTGTTTTGGTATATAAGTCTTGATTAAGTTTATTTACTGGAAAGCTACGTTCAAAGTGGAGTGACCCTTTAAAAATCACCACTGTTTTTAAGAATGGAGCTTTGGAGCTTGACAATGCACATGGTGAGAAGTTCAAGGTGAATGGTCAAAGATGTAAGCTTTATCTTAGAGGTCTTATCCATTGACCTAAGGAGGTAATGGCTTTTCAATTTAACCCTTGAAAGAAAGGTTTCAGTCATACTAAAGCACCTTAAAATTAGCATGTGTTTATGTAAGTTTAATTTAAAAAGTTTGTTTGTTTGTTTGTTTAAGAAGTTGTTTATGGAAAATAAGTCTGGTGCGATCGCAAGTGTAACATATGATCGCACTATGTTGCAAGAAAAGTAGAGTGCGCTCACGAGGCTTAAAGGCGCGATCGTGATTTGTGAATGCAATTTGAGTGCGATCGTGACAGTGACACTATGTTGCAGGTGCAGCTGGGGTGCAATCACAAACTATTTGGTGCGATCGTACTACGCTAGGTAACATTTAAAATTCAAATTCTTTCTCAGTTCTCGACTTAAATTTACGAGTCTTTAACTACCTTGACGTCTCCTTTACCTATTTAAACGTTATTTTGGGGCATTTTCTTATGTTATTCTATTCTTAAAACCTAGCCTCCAAAATTTTTATTATGAATTAAAAGAATAACGAAGAAGAGAGGGAAAGAAGAGAGATACAACCATCCCTTCAAAATATCTTTAAACGAAATTAACCTTTGAAGAGAAAGTCAAGTGGAAAGATGGTAGCATCCAAGTCTAAAGGGAAAGGTAAGGTTGTTAGACAAGTATTGCCGGATCTCTCGGTGCAATATTCCACCTATTTTCCAATCTTCTTGCATGAGGAAGGAAAGAAGTATCAAAAGGTGAAAGTGAAAAGAATTATTGTCCCAATGTACTTTGATTGGGAGATGGTGACGTAGCTAAGTTTGAAAGATAATCTTCTAGCTATGGCTGAGCGATTGGGATGGCTATGTTTGCTTATGGGAAAATAGGAGATTTGTGAAGAGCTAGTACATGAATGTTATACCACATTGGTGGTGGAAGGGGCTAAGTTCACAAAATTGAAGTTTAGGTTGTGCGGACTAGAGTGGGAGATAGATGCTTCAATGTTAGAAAATTTATTTAGGCTGACACAATTAGGTTGGATGAAACCAACTGGCAAATTTTCCTTGAGGGATTTCTAGAGAATAATTATGGAGGGTTCATTAGAATATTCAATTCATAACGCCCTAAATCTGCTTATTTGAGATGCCTCGTTGATTCTTCTTCACAAATTTATGGCAATATCAATTTTTAGTAGGGTGGTGAGTAACAAGGTATCAAGTCAGGAGTTATATGCTTTATAGTGTGCTTCTAACAACGCACCCAATTTTACCTCCTTCCACCTATTTAAGGGATTTGCGAAAATGGCACGACCTTCAAGTGCCAAACTGGGATTGGGACACATATTGACCACACTAGCTCAATTAGTGGGTCTCGACCTCACAACGATGAAATGCGTTCCGATAGAAGTTTTCAACCAAAGGTACTTGCATGTTTGTGGCTTGATGAGCTTCATGGGATGTAGTTTGTGGCCTTATCATGAGAGAGCAATCGTCAAACATTGAGGGAAAAGGGAGTCATCCTTTAGAAAAGAAGAAGAAGAAAGTAGCGACTCACAATAAGAAGAAGCACAATCTACAATTCCTATTGCTAATGCTGGTACGATTTTGGAGGTGCTCAAACATTGGGAAGATGCTACCGCCGCAAATAGCAACAGGTTAACTGCAATTGAATGAACAATGGTGGATATTCAAAAGTAGCAGTGGTATCAAGAAAAGAAATTGAAGAAATTCTTCGCTGCGTTGAATGTGGAGCTGCCATCACCTATACCTTCACCACCAGTTTCTTCTGTTCCCTAAAAGCTCTAGTAAATGTTCTTTTTATGAACTTGTCCATTGGTGGTGTGTTTGTGATATTTCTTGTTTTATTGTTTTCATTTGTGTTAATAACTTAAGTAGTAACATGCCAAGAACTTTATACATGCCCTTTTTGTCATTAAAAATTTAGAAAATGCTACTAATGAACATTTGAGAATAGTGCACATATATGAATGATTTTGGTTCTTTTAGAAAAATTATTTATATTAAGTTCTTTGCTTAATAATTATTACTATTGTTATTTACTGGAAGTTTTAACTAGAAGATAAGGAAAATTTTCCTGAATGACAAGGAGGAAATAAAATAAAATTAAAATACCTCCAATTTGTTGCTCCACTATGTTGAGGGTGCCCGAAACTAGCCTTGGACATATGTTCAAAGCTAGTAACCACTTGATGATGAAATGAAGTAGGTTTTGTGTATGTGAGTATGCTCCTCTTTTGCATTTAATCGAAAGACTTTTCATCTCAAGCAAGGTTTGTTAAGTTATGCTGGAAATAAAGTCTCTTCATCCTCATCGCACAGTTTTAACAACAAGTTGATAACAATACAAATATGTTTAAGGGAGAATTTATGCTAACAATGAAGTTATTGGTGCTATTTACTCCTCTTATATGCATACTATTCACAATTTGTTTTGAAGGAGCTTTTTTGCATTTTTGGTAATTAAGAGGTTGTAGGAGGTTAATAATCATGTCAAGATTGGTAAAAGATTCTTTAGTATCAAACTATTTGAGTCATTGCTTGTGTTTTATTTTCTTTTGTCATTTTGTGTGTTTGTGGACAAGCATAAGTATAGCGGTGAGTATTGATTTGAGTTTATTTACTTGTTGAGTGTTAATGTTTTCAGTTATGTTTATGGTACTTTGCGTTCTTGGTTTAGTAGTTTAGTTTAATTTTTAGGCAATTTTGATGTTTTGTTAAATGTGAAGGAACAGGGGAGCAAGATGATAAGAGTTGGTGAAATAAACAAGGAAAAATGTATCTGGTGCGATAGTGAGGGAGAATGGTGTGAGCGCGACCAAGGTGCGATTGCGAGTCACTGCAGTGCGATTGCGACATCAATGGATCTTCTAGAGGTAGCTTTAGGTGCGATCATGAGTCAGTAAGGTGCGATCGCACTCGGGACTTTTAACTAGAAGATAGGCCATTCACATAGGGTGTGATCGTAAGTGTCATGGTGCGATCCTAATACACAACTCTAGGGGCAATTCCAACGTTTCCTCACCTGTTTAAATGAATGGTGAACGATTAAAAGAAGTCTTCAACATGAGAGAATATAGGGGGAGCTATTACAATTCAGCGGAGGTAGACAATTATGAGAGAACTCATCAAGTTAATATAAAAGGAGGGCCAATAAGAAAAAAAAGGAAGAAGAAGTAAGAACAACGAAAAGGAAATGGGAGCTCTATGTTTTCATTTTTTAGTTTATTTTTTGGTTGCTTATTATAAGTGTTTTCTAGTTTCTTTATTTCAAAGATTGTTTCACCTTTTAGGGTGATCTTGTTTTCTAAACTTCTACTATGTATCGTTTGTTGTTCTTATGAATAGTTTTTGGTTGATCTTAATGAGAGTTGAGTTCTTCTTTAAAACCATACAAATATAATTACATGTTAAGAGATTAGTGTCTAAGTTTTGTTTCTCAAAGATTATGCAGTTCATCTTTGTTTTATTTATATCTGAATTGAGAAATTTGTATGTTGATAAATCAGAGTAGGTAATTTAAAATTGAGAGAGAAGAATTACTTCTTAAGAAACTTGAGGTAGCAAAATATTAAGATTTAGATTTACCTTAGTAGGAGTTGATAACAATTTTTGAGATCTTTAATCTTGTGATTTTGTGAAATCAATTTCTTTTCCTGAAGAATTACTTTTGTCTAGAAAGTTTAATTGTAATGGCTGGATGATGGAAGGAAACATAATAAGAAGAAACCAAACAACATTTACGCTACATGTAACAAATCAAAACATGTTATTAAATAGCAAAGAAGCAAGAAGAAAATGTCAGTAGGTGGATAAGAAACGTTGGAGCAAAACGGTAGTAGATGGCAATCAAGGAGTAGCTGGAAGTATGGGCTAAAAATGCATAGCCAAGAAGAGGAACGATGACGCAAGCAACAATAAGGAGCAGCAAAATGCAAATAATGTTTGCATTAAACGTAGACGTACAACCCAATCATAAAATGTAGACATATAAGAGTAGGGAAAAAGGAGGCTTTTAATGTAGGTTTTAAAAAAGAACAAAGGAGGCATTGTGATATACGCTTAATTGATTGTTTAAATTACTTCATAATACTTAGCAGTTAAAGACAAGAAATTGTTTAAAATACTCACTTCGAACCATATATGGTTTTATGCCCAATTCTGAAGCAAAGAAGTTAAAGTTAGTCAAAAGCACGATACTTGGGTCGTTTCCAAAGACTAATACTCACTTGTCTTCGTGGAGCATGAAAAAGAAAATTAAAAGATAAAAAGATGACAATAAAAATGGAAAAATAAAGAAGTAGAAAACTTGCAAATTGTGCATGTTTTTACATAGGCATATGCCATGTGAATTTCATGGAAAATAAAGGAGTAGAACGGGGCAGCTAGGAAAACGATGTGCATCCAAGTGGAAGCAAAGAGGCAAAACGGCAATAGCTGGAAGAGAAGCAGAAACGACAATGTAGTAGCTAGGAAAAGGACCAAAATGTAGATGTAGGGAGCCTTTTAAAGATAAAACACAGTCATATAATAACAAAGGAGTGAGTATAGGTTTTTAAAGGAGATGTGAACAGTAGAGGTATGGTAGCAAGAGTAGATAAGTGTTGGAGTTATGTAAATATAATGCCCTGGAAAGTAAATGTATTTACATGTAACTTAATCTTCTTTAGTTATAGTTTTGTAATGAAAATATTTATTATTAATAAAACAAAAGAGTTTAATTTTTATGAGCATTATATATCGAGTCAAAAGGTACCGAGATTCTTTTGTAAGTAATATACATATACATAGAGATGTATGGGAAACATGTATGTTATTAGAATCTAAATTAATTAATTCATAGTTGAATAATCAAGTTGATCGCTTGATTATGGTATAGACTGTAGTGTTGCGATTTATCTCCATGTAAGTAAAGGAGTTTACTTCGAGGGAATGATGAGTTTCATATCATGATAGTAGTTGACTATCGATAATGGCACTATTAAATGAATCTGGAATCAAGTA
>JAOQMP010089036.1:0-16730 GCA_027563575.1 Erythroxylum pedicellare
AAACTGTAACTGAAGAAGATAAAGTTACATGTAAATACACTTGCTTTCCAGGGCACTATATTTACATAACTCCAACAGAAAATTGTGATCTTATGGAATACATGAAAGCTTGACCAAAGGCTTGAAAGAATCGTGGATCTATGATAGGCATAGGAGGAGGAGGTGGTGGTATTTGATGTTGCACACTAGGTGCCTCAGAATCAGGAGCAGAATGTGTCCCTACAACTTGAGGGATATAAGATTCATTCGTGCTCCCTTGAATCTTCACCAAATGAAGGGTTTCTTAACTCTAATGAAAGATCTTCTCTTCCTCTACCCTTTTCTCTTCTTGAACAACCTTAAAATCTCTCTTGAAGGCTAAGAAAAATTGAAACCTAGCTTGTTTTCTCTTCTTTCTCTCCTTCTCTTCTTCTCTTTGTATTTTCCTCTCTTCTTCTTCTCACTCATGTTTTCTCTCTTCTTCAAAATTCAAGATAACAATTCTTCTTCCCTTTTTGTCCTTAACGATTTTAAAATGTCCATTTTACCCTTCCTGTATGCCTTATGGTCTTTTTCCTTAATTGAACTACCAATAATGCCCTTATACAATCTTACTACCTTAATTCAATTAACCCATGCAATAAAATCCCACTAACCTTGACATAACAAATTAAATCCAAAAATTTTAATCCATCAAAACTTCATAATTAATTTAAATCATGCTTAACTCAATAGAGAAAAAAATTTGGGGGCCAACAATTTCCCTTTCCCTTTGTTGATGAGATTTTTGAGAGATTAGCTAGTTTTGATATTATTACTTTCTAGATGGATTTTCAAGTTATCTTTAGATCCTTATCGTATTGGAAGATCAAGGCAAGACCACTTTCATATGCCCATTTGATACTTTTCTTACCGAAGGATGTCATTTGGATTATGCAATACAACTGCACATTTCGAATATGTATGGTAAGCATTTTTTGAGTATGTTGAGTAGATCATTGAGCTATTCATGAATCATTTTAGTGTGTATGATTCTTATTTTGATGAATGCCCTGAGAATCTTACTATTATCTTGGAACGATGCATTGAAACTAACCTTATGCTAAATTGGAAAAAATATTATTTCATGGTAGATCAAGGTATAGTTTTAGGGCATGTTATATCTCCTAGGGGTATCGAGGTAAACAAATCTAAGGTTGATCTTATTTCTTCGTTACCCTCCCTCGACTATGTGGGAATTGCATTCTTTTCTTAGGTATGTAGGTTTTTATCAAAGATTAGTTAAGGACTTTTTAAAGATAGACGCACTATTGTGCAAGATCTTGCAACAAGATGTCTCTTTTGAGTTCGATGACAAGTGTAAGGAAGCATTCAACAAACTTAAAGAGCTTTTGACATCCCCACTGGTGATTAGAACCTCCCCTTCAAGATTGTGTATAATGCAAATGACTACATAATGAGGGCAATTCTAGGATGAAGAGTGGGAAAAGCTTTGCATGCTGTCTATTATGTTTAAAAGACTCTTAACCCAGCTTAATTAAATTATTCGACCATTGAAAAAGAACTCTTATATATGGTTTTTGCCTTAGAAAAATTTCAAACATATTTTCTTGGTGCTAAAGTAATTGTTTATTCTGACTATATAGCTTTACGATACTCACGAAGAAAGAAACAAAATTAAGGTTGTTCAGATGGATTCTCCTCCTTTAGGAATTCAATTTGGAGATCAGAAATAAGAAAGGGGTACAAAATGTTGTAGCTGATCACCTTAGTCTTTTCATCAAGGAAGAAGATGACATCCCTTTAAGAGAGACATTTCTAGATGAACAATTATTTTTCACCGATGTGACACCATCAAGGTATGCAAACATTGTAAATTTCTTAGTTTCTAATAAATTACCTATTAGTTTGTCAACGACTCAGAGGGATAAGTTGTGGAATGAAGCAAAGTACTATGTTTGGGATGACCCTATCTTTGGAGGTATTGTACAGATCAAGTGATCAGGAGGTGTGTACTTGAAAGCGACGAACCCTCGATCTTATCCTTTTACCGTTCTTATATGTATGAAGGACATTTGAAAATAAAAAGGATGACTTGTAAAGTTCTGGATAACAGTTTCTACCGGACCTTATGTTCAAAGAAGCATACATCTTCTACAAATCATGTGACAGATGCCAACGATTTGAAAATCTATCCTGTAAGTATCAATTGCCAGAAATTCCGATGCTTTTATATGAAAATTTTGATGGGGTATTGAATTTATGCGACCTTTCCCTCCATCTTTTGTCTTTATTTCTATATTGCTTATAGTTGATTATTCTTCCAAATAGGTGGAAGCCAAAGCCACCAAAACTAATGATGTCAAAGTTGTTTTAAATTTTCTTAAATCTAGCATTCTTTTTATGTTCAAGAAGCCAAAAGCAATCATTAGCAATAAACGGACCCATGTTTGCAATAGGATAATGGAAACACTGTTTAGGACATGTCCAATCATGCACAAGGTGTCCACCTCTTACCATCCCCAAACCAACAGGTAAGATGAAGTTTAAAATCAAGAAATCTAGTTGATCCTAGAGAAAACAGTGTAGCCCAATAGAAAGGATTGGAGGGTAAGACTAGACGACGCACTATAGGCTTATAGAATGACTTATAGAACACCGATTAGGATGTCTCCATATAGACTGGCGTTTAGGAAGCCATTTCACATTCTGGTGGAATTGCAGTATAAGGCATATTGAGCTATAAAAATATGCAACATGAATTTGGATGATGCAAGTGTGCCTAGGAAGTTGCAGCTGTAAGAAATGGAGGAGATGAGGAATAAATCCTACTATAACGCAATTGTAATATCTGGTTTTTCAAATATAGGTATTAGATAAACTATTGCATAGAAGCTATATCATTGAAAATTCATGAATCGCATTTCATTTACATGCATATCAATAGCATACACACATGAATTATGAATTAGTACACATTGCAAAGAATGTATATGCACTCAATTGATTCATTCCGGGGTATGAAAGGTTCAAAATGATTAAGATGTAAATTACGTATTGTTTATGCCTTGCATTTTTGTTTGATTGATTCAAGTAGTAGATTTGGAATTAATTGGTACAATTGGAAAATTGATGAATTAAAATGTACATTTGGTCTAGGAAAAATACCAAGTGGTAAGACAAATTGATACACGAAAATTTAAGATGACTAAGCTTATGAATTAGTAACATTTGGCATGGAATTAAGTGACAAATAGCATAGCTAATTAGTTGACAAATGGTAGCAATGAGTGGGTGACAAATGGCCTCACTTAATGGTAACATTTGGAAACAAATATGTAGGAGAAATGGATAACATGCTTAGGGACATATTTCATGGTAATATGAAGACATCTAGCATCTAAGGTGAAAATTTTCTGAAGGAGTAATGTAAGATCCCATTACCTGTGGGAAGGTTAGAATGGTAAGTGTGAGTGATTAATGAGAGTTAGAAATGCATTTCCTTGTTCGTACATAATATGACCTACACACACATATGAATAGTGAGGTTGTTGCACATGAAAAAAAATGTACATGCATTCATGAATAATTCCGAGTATAATTAGATTGAGTTGTGACTTCTTAGAGTTTTGAGAATTTTAAAATTGTTTTTATTTGAAATTCTATTGGTTAGTAAGAATATTTTATTTGGAAATTTTGGTGAGTTTAGGGATAAATTTTGAAAAATTTAAATAAGAAAAAGAAATAAAAAAGAAGATTTGGAGATAGTTGAATTGCAAAGATGAAAGTTAAGGGAGTTAGTTCAAAAGAAACTAAGTTAGAGCTTACGTATTAGGAAAGTGACATGTGTCACTTAGGCTTTTTGTACTTTTGTCAGAAGTAGGTTACTATTATCTGAGAGTTAAAAGGTTAAGTTGTATGTCTAAGTTCCTTCTTTATCGTCATCTTCTTCAAATTTTCTTCTCATACACAGAGTTTTCCATCAAACACCTTCTAAGAGATTTCTATGGTTTTCCTTTCCTACCCCGAGCCCACTTTGTTATTTGTGTCTTCTACCCTAAGAAAAACCTATCTTTACCTCCTTCAAGTTGATTAACAAGTGACGTTTGGGAGTTAGGGCTAGTGTTGTCTTTGAAGAATTTGAAGTGAAATCAAGTAAGTTATGTTTTAAATATTATGGGTATTGCTAAAATGAAACTCGATTGATGACAAATATAGAATTAATGACTTGATTTTTGTGTGTGTGTATATGTGTTGTGGATGATGAAATATCTTTTTGATTGATCATTAATGAAGTATAATGTGTTATAGAGATGTTTTGGAAGTTAGATGTAAAATATTGAAAGTTTGAAAATCTGGAAAAAAAAATGCTCACTGAATATGCTTCAGTCTTTTAGCCATAACGTTTTCTCTAGTTGTCCAAACTAGATGATTCTTGATTTAGATTAACCTAGAGATGTATGGATACATTTTGTATGAAGACATCTAATTTCAATTCTATCTCTAAGAGTCTCAAAATTTCATGAAGTTGAGGAATGGGTGCAGTACATTGGGAGCTGAATGTAAAATTTGTGTTCTGACTTCGGGAGAAAATCTGGATTAATATAGATAGATTTTGGTAAAGATGTCTTTTGGAGTCGTAGATCTTTCTTTTGTCTTTCTAACGGTATATAGTATGAAATTTTTGGACTTCTGACTTGGAAGTTATGATCGTTATATGTGACAAAGTAAAAGTAAGACGAAGTAACGTAAGACGAAGCAAAAGTAAGATGAAGCAAAAGTAAGACGAAGTAAAGTAAGACCAAGCAAAAGCAATTGGTTCGTCAACCTCTAGACATTGCAGGCACTTCCAGGCATTAGCTTCGGGAGCAACCTATGAGTAACCTAGACGGTTTCTCTCAATTATTATTTGCTTAAGTTATGTTGTGAATGATAAATGAATATTAAACGAAGGTGTTTGATTGTGAATTCCGGACAGAAAGTCCGATGAATGTGAATGAGGATTGAGATATTAAAGTGCTACATGTATATGAATGTGAAGACCTATGTGCTATATAATGTGATTGATTGTGTTACATGCATTCCAACCATGAATGCATAATCAGATAATGGAAGCTGTGACTAGAGCAGCCAACGATCAGAGCTTAAAGCTCAACGAGTGAAAATGAGCCTCGAGCTTACAAGTGTTTCAGAGCCTCAAGCTCAACGTGTAATGAGCACTGTATCCTTATTGGATAAGGGACAGTTATTAATGAACCCGGTATCCAAAATAGATACGGGACAGTTCAGGCACTCAGTCACAACAACGTAACAATTAGAAAAGAGTCTCATCATCATTTCATATGCATTTGTTTATGTATGTTTGATTGATTGAAATGCATAATTTTGCCTATGCTTAAGTGAAAATGTGAAAAATGATCAAATATGCAACAATGTGATTATATGTCATGTGAAATGATGTGTTGCATGAATTGGTGAACGATCGATGATGGTTACCTCATTGAGTTCGCAAAACTCACCAAAATTTCGACGTTGTCTTTTCAGGACCGAGAGATGACTCTAGCTACTGAGAGGCTCTACTATCCATGTAAATTGTGATTAGCAAGAGAAATCATGGCTCAATGGTCGATCAATTGGGATTTTTTTTGGACAGATTAGTTAGATTGTACATATTTTCCTCATTCATGTAGTACTATTGTATTAGGTTTTGATGATGTACATATGGAAAATTTTTGAAAGTCACAATGTAGACAATCGAGTTCTTATGAAATGAAATGAGGAAAAACTTGGTTTTAAAATATTGTGGTTTTCTTATGATGCTTTATAAGTGAAGATTAATATGATGCCATATGAATAGAATATAGTGATCGAACGTGGCTCGCCCTTATCGTAGGATATGAACCGGAATGACCTTTGGGTGTCCCGATGTGTACCCTGTGGTAAGAAGGCATTATACTCTCAGTGTTTGGGCTTGATGTCCTTAACTTGGGAAATTACTCTAAGGTACACACTCCCAATATCCTTGGCTTTATCTTTAAAGGCTCTAGCGTTCCTTTCAGACCAAATATAGTAAACAGTAGTAGAAAGTAGGATTAGGAAAAGGTTTGAAGTGCGGGTATTAGAGGCTCTTTGAAAGCAAGTGAGAAGGGATGGAAGGGAAGGTTGATTAGGGCATTGTAATTGAAAATGAGTGAAGCTTTGGTCCCAAACTGATTTAGAAAATGAGCACTCAAAAAACAAGTGGTCTAAGGTTTCATTAGCCGAAAGGTACAATGAAAAATGGTTAGGAGTATAGAGGTAGCGAAGTTTGTCACGGGTTTGTAGCTTGTAAAGGAAGGCAAGCCAAAGGATAAACGAGCACCTAGGCCTACTACCTTTATCCCACACTAGCTTATACCATGGAACTTCCTGGATAGGAGGTTGAAAAAAGTTATAGGCGGAAGCAGTTGTGTATTATCATGTGGATCTAGCTAGCCATTCTAAACTATCAGGGTGGGAACTATTTAGATGATAACAAGGTACCTCAAGGTTCCTGAATAGCTCTAAGGAAACTTCTTGCTAACTCCACTCATCATGATTTATAACTTCTGAAACTCGTGCTGTCATTGGAAGTTCCGAACCATTTATATCCCTCAGTGAAGAAAAGGTCTGCAAGATGCCTCTCGAGTGCCAGGGGTCCTGCCATAAAAGAGTAGATTTACCATTGCCAATCCTAAATCTGAATTGGTTCCTTATCTTATCCCTCACAAATAAATTTTTTTGCCAACTCCATGAACTATTATAGGTTGGTTGGACACTTCAAAAGTTGCTTCTTCTCAGAATAATGGTATGCACCCACTTAACCCACAAAGCCTCGCTATCTTTAAATAGATTCCAAATCTGTTTCCCTATCAAAGCATGGTTACAGGTGGTCAAGTGTTTCACTCCTAAGCCACCTGTCTTTTTAGATCTACTAATGTCGTTCCACTTAACCTTGGCATCAGATTTTGAATCTACCCTCCCAGCCCATAGAAAGTTCCTAAGCTTCTTCTCGATATCCTTAAGAATGGACGAAGGAAGGATGAAACAGGAAGAGCAGTATACTTGGAAGGAAGAAAGAACTGAGATAACCAATTGGATTCTACTAGCATATGAAAGGCTTTTATGAGTCCAACTGTTGATCCTATTGTTTATTTTATCAAGAAGAGGAAGGCAATCCCTTCTAGATAAACGACCTATTATGAGAGGGACCCCTAAATACCTTATGGGAAGAGAGCCTTGCTGGAGACCAGAGATTAGTTTCATTCGGTGAGCTAGATGGTTCACATCTGGGGATTAAAAAAATTGACTCTTGGATGTATTCATATCCATACCAGAAAACATAGAGAAAGAACATAAAAAGTCAAGAAATGTTTGAGCAGATAATAAGTCCACATGATAAAACATTAAAATGTCATCAGCAAATGGGAGATGGTTGAGTTTAAGGCTTTGGCACCTCCAATGATATTTAGAGGAAGGGGAATTCTCTGTACAAGCCTTCAAATTCCTATAAAAAACTTCCATACAAATTATGAAGAGAAAGGGAGATAAGGGGTCGCCCTGTCTTAAGCTTAACTTAGCCTTGAAAAATCTAGATGGAGTGCCATTGATCAAGATAGAATAAGAAGGAGTGGAAATGCATTCTTTGACCTGGTTAGGGAACTTCAAAGGAAGGCTTACTGCTTCCAGAGCATTCATAAGGAAATCCCAATGAATAGAGTCGTAGGCTTTTTGGAGATCCACTTTAAAAGTGCACCTCTTATGATTGTTAGAAAGGTGATAGTTCTTGAAAATATCTTGAGCCAACAAAATATTATCCCCTATGCAACAGTTCCTGACAAAGGCATTTTGATTGGAACTAACTATATAAGGAAGGATGGCTTGGAGCCTATTTGCTATGATTTTTGCAATCACCTTGTAAATCATATTACAATAAGAGATAGGTTGATAGTCTAAAACTGTGGATGGGTGAGCTTTTTTGGGAACGGGGAGAGAAAAAGGTGGAATTGATCTCTTTGAGGAGTTTGCTGGAGTGAAAATTTTTTTGGATGGCTTTGGTCACTTCCTCCCTAATGATAGGCCAAGTTTTCTTGAAGAAGAACCCGTTAAACCCGTCTGGGCCAGGGGCTTTATTAGGGTTAAGAGAATTAAAAGCTTCACTAATCTCCTGGTTAGAAACTTCAGCAATTAGAGAATTGGTAAGATGTTCAGACAAAGGGTTAGGAAAAAGGTTTCCCACAAACTCTTTGGAAGAGTGAAGAGTCTTTTGTGTTCCTATAGTACCTTAAAAATGATTGAGGAACTGATCTTGAATTTCTAAGAGCCCTATTATCTTGTTCCCATTTCCCACCTCTAGGGAGTGATTGGAATTACAGTTCCTATTGGCAATGAGAGAATTGTGGAAAAATTTGGTATTTCTATCCCCTTCTCTGAGCCATCTAATCCTAGAGGATTGTCTAAAGAAAAATTCCTGATCCTCTAAACCTCGAAATAACTCATTAATTGCTTCTAATTCCTGAGCATACAAATGAGAAGATCTAGGCAAAAGTCTTATTTGATCTTGGATGTGATTAAGATTAGCTTGACAATTCTCTACTCTGGCATTCACATCCCCTATTTGATCAACATTCATGATCTTAAGGGATTTTTAAACAATCTTTAGCTTAGTCACTACACAATACATAGGAGTGCCCGAAACTTAAGAGGACCAAGCTTCCTCTATAGTGTGCATGAAATTGGGTTGAGAGGATAAAAAATTTGAGAATTTGAAAAATAGTAAACCTAACCACTAAAGGGGAATGGTTTGAGATGTGAGGATTGTGAATGATACAATAAGAACTAGGAAACTTGAGACTCCAAGCAGCGTTTATGAGGGTTCTGTCTAATTCCCTAATGAGTCTCCACATTATTTATTATTCCATGTAAAACTAAGGCCACTAGAGTTTAAATCAAAAAGGCCAATTTCCCCTACACATTGTCTAAAATAACTCACCCCACTCATGGCTGAAGGGCTAGAAGGATCAGCGTTATGAGGATATAAAACAACATTAAAATCCCCTGCAATAAGACAAGGGGATTGACCAACCGTAGGGTGAATGTTGGATAATCCAGAACAAAGAACCTTCCTATGGTTGAAGTTGTTAGACCGTTAGACATAAGCAACTAGGATAAACTCAGAGCAGTGCCTAGGAGTCAATTCTATGTGAATAAATTGATCAGAAGAGCAGATGATAGAACACAAAAGGTGATCAAGGTGCTAGGCTAGCGCTATCCGAACATTCGAAGATTGATCTATGTTACTGTAAAAAGCCCAACTGGGGAATAGAGAATTGCAAACCTTATTCAAATAGGAAGGGTATCTAATCTTAGATTCTATTAAACACACAAAAGAAACTGAATGACTTTTGAACCAAGCACGAATAACAAGTTGTTTTTTTGGGGTGATTAAGACCCTTTACATTCCAAAATATCAAATCCATAAACCTAAACTAGATCCAGCACCCAACCTACTTCTGTTTCCTCCTAGATTTCCTATTATTCCTCACTGTGAATTCCCCTTCTGCCCCTCCCTTAGTACCAGTACTATAAGGAACCTATTTAGAAATAGGAGAGGAAGATATACCTACCTGATGTACAGCAGCACTAATGAGCTCCTCATTGTCTCCATTAAGTTCTTCGAACCTTAGTTGATATAGGTTCTGGGTTGATGAACTCTCGTCCGAGCTAATGTCTATACCCTCTTGCATAGGTACCTGTTGGAGAGGATCTTACTCCTTACTTGGCTCTTTAGAATCTTCTAGTACTCAAATAACCTCCTTGCAGGTATTTGCCGTCACAGAATTGAGTTCATGTGTCAATTGCGGCTGAGTTGAGGTGTTGGGGATTGTCTCCTTGCCCTTATCTAATTTATGTTGAAGACCAGTCTCAAAGACTCTCCCTGTAGGAGCCCAAGCCTTTTTCATCCCCTGATGATCTAGCCTCTATTCATATTCAATTCAGATCTCCTTGAAAATTGTTTGTCCCTCCTCATTGTACGTTGCCAATTGGAAAGTTGCAGGCCATTTCCCTTGGAGCTCCAATTCCACACATAGATGAGCATAAACTATCCTAGACATCCTTGCAGTCTGTGAATCCATTAAAATTGGACGACCCACAGCACTGGCTATCCGACCCAAACCTTCGGTAGTCCAGTATTCAATTGGAGCATTGTAAAACCAAGCCCACACTGGGGCATGCTTAACCTCTTCCTGTTCCCCTCCATTCATACACCACTTCTGCAAGAATAAGGGTTGCCCTTGGATGTGCCAAGAGCCCTTTTCTAACATAGCAGTCAAACATTTCTCAAACTCAAACTTAAACAGGAAGTTGTTGGAACTAGTGATTAACATTTCCTTTAAACCAAAATCAGCCCACAACTTTGCTAAAGATCGATGTACAACGGGGTAAGCTGACCTCTTCCCAATGAAAAAATCGATTAAAGCTAACTTGAATTTGGCAGCACCCTTCTTGGCCAATTCCGGAGGAGGAATAACGAAGATTTGCTCCTCCTTGATCTCAAGGGGATAGAAGGATAATTTTGGATCTTCAGAAGAAGCCTCCATTCCTTTTGCAACAACTGCCTTCTAAGACTTGGGGATCTCACGATGGGAGAGTGGTCCATTTCCCTTAAGGGTGTTCTCAGAAGGAATTAGGGTAGGGATAATGGAAGGGGTCGATTTCTGGGGGGGCATCGTTGTCGAAATGGGGGAGATGATGATAGGATCTGAATTTTGGTCTTGGATTTGGAGGAGAGTTGTCAATTTTTGGGGAGGTAAAGGATTTAGGGTTAGAAAGGGGGAAAGAGGAGGTCGGGTTTAGGGAGGAGAGGAAGGGGATGACGAAGCCATAGACGAGGAGGAGCTGCTCATCGCAATCTTAGAAGTCAGGGTCCAAGCTCGCCGGAGGTCTCTTAACGCTCGTTGCACAATTTACATTGAACAAAACTTTAAGCAATGTTATGTAAGGGGAAAATTGTACTCTGGTTTATAGTGTAATTGATAGGAATTGTTTTTGGAATGCCCATAATAGGGCTTTATTATTTATAGGCTTAGATACGCTAACTTTAATTGAGCTAAGCAGTCACAATAGAAAGCGTCAATTGGTCACCGACTTGATTCCTTTAGTTAGGAATTAAAATGAGATCAAAATGGGGATAGAATATAATATTGAAAATTTTTCACATTCTTATTTGAAATAATGAAACCAAACATGTCATTAACATAACAATCATAAAAATTTTTAATAACTTCGTCTCAAATGTGTTTGGATAGTTATAAGAAATCTACTCAATATTTGTTGTTTTCTTCCTATCATAATCATCCTACTATTAAGGATTAAAGAGGGAGACAAAAACATAATTTTTTTCGTGGAGTAATCAATGTTAGGAGGAAGGTTAATCACATTTGCTCATTGAGGAGAATGAATGGAGGAATAACCACAACTCAGAAGGATCTAAAGGAAGAAACTTATGTATATTTTCTAATGTAAGCTCCTCCAATAAAATACTCGCCTCATTCATTTCTAACCAATTTTCTATAGAAGAATTACAAATGCTAAGTAGGCCCCTTTAATGATAGGGTTGTTGAAAAAGTGAGAGAAAGTCCTAGGATTAGATGGATTTAATGGGTGCTTTTACCAAAAGGCTTAGCCTTTAATCAAGAATCTAGTCACTAACATTGGCATTGAATTTTTTTGAATAAGGTGAGCTTCTTAAAGAAGTCAATAAGATTTTTATTTGTCTTATTCCTAAAACCCTAAATTCAAATTATCTAAATGACTATAAACCAATTTTATGATTCAATTTTCTCTACAAAATCATCTCTAAGTTAATAGGATTAAGGTTGAAGATGGTGGTAAAGACTAAAATAAATGACACAAAAAGATCTTTCTTGAAAAAAAAGTTAATAGGTGATGATATTAATTGCTCAGGAGTTATTCAAACAAAAATTCCACTAAGAATTGTGCAATAAAAGTGGATTTTCACAAAGCATAAAATTCCATCAGCTCGGAACTTATCATGAATCTTCTAAAGGCTTTTGGATTTCTAGGAGTATTCATGAACTAGATCAAATTGTGCATCACAACTATGCCCTTCAATATGTTAGTGAATGGAGAACCAGCTGAAATTTTTTAAGGTGGCAAGAGGGTATCACCTTATTTGTTAACGTGGGCATGGAAGTTTTGAAAAGATATATGAAGCATAATATTCAAGTTACATTATTTTGATTTTTGATTTTTAATTTATAGAATGAGGGAGATGTATAAAAAAGACAAAAAAAAAAGAAATCTCCTCTTTGATATTCATGTTTAAAAAATATTTTAAAAAATAGGTGATTGAAATGGTTGATATTTGAATTAAGTGAGTTTTGGATTGATTTAAGTTGAAACTTGTGTGGATAAGTTTGTTTGATTTCATTCAATTTATTTAACCTTAAAACTTCTTTCTGTCATACCTTACCTAACCTACATTACAACCCTTATTAAATCCCTTTGATTTATGGATTATGTTCATTTTTGTCAAGCAAGCTTATGTAAATAACTCGCTATGTTTTGATTTCAGAGCTTAATAAACCCTAAACACTTTGAGTGTATTGAGTGAAATCCAAGAGAGGGTGTAAAGTTTTATTTCATTTCATTTTAACGAAATTGATGAGGAGTTATGTTTTAATTCTAAAAATGTGTCCTATGAGTGCTTATTCTCTAAATTGATATTTTATCATAAACCTTTAATGTGTATTAGTTTTTGGGATTTTTTTGGATAGTATGGAAGAAGATTAGAGGTAGTTATGAGGATGATTGATTTATTTAATTGACATATTCTTAAGGACAAGCATGAATTCGGTGTAAGAGAATTTGATAAAATTTCATTTAGTTATGTTAATTGAAATTATCTCTTTTGTTTTGGCTATATTTTGTTGTTTAAATATGAAAACTAATGTTTGTTTTGTTTTAGGAGATGACAAGTGGAGATTGCATCAAAATGGAGTATTATTGGTCAAAATTAAGAATTTTGGGAAAAGTTGACAGATTACTGCAATAGATAAGGTGAGATCATGCCTAACGTCAAATTCACTTCAAAATTTGGAATTCAATTAGGAAACTTATTTTCATCCCTATTATGTAAGGATTGGATTTATTTTAGATAGGAGTCTTTGCAAAATAAAAGGAGACTAGGTTTTTAAATAGGAAACGAAGACAAAAGTTACGTCAACTACCTTCTCTAACATTCTCTTTTCATTTTCTTAGTAGATTTCTCTCAATCTTTCATCTTTTCTTAAATTTTTAGTGTTAGAACTAAATTCATGTGTGGCTAAATCTAAATATTTTTATTTAAGGAGATTTAAAACTCTAGTTGTAATCTTGTGAGGTTTTGTTCTAAACTTATATTCATGTTTTAGTTCAAGTATTTCTTATTTTATATTCTTATATTTCCTGAATAATTAATATTGATTGATTTCACAAATTAATTTAAATTTGATTATTCTATAGCTATCCATAAATTTTGTGATTCATAATTGTCATGAAGAATTGGTACAAGTAGCAAATAGTTAATTAATGATTTTTCATTTTTAACTTATGAGAAACAAAATAATTGAGTTAAATAGTTGTAGCAAACAAAAAAACTGAGTTGAATAGTTGTAGCTATCTCAATTATTTAATTTAAGATCTAGTCTTTTTCAATAAGCTTATTGCTATTGTTTAATTGATATGGAATGCTACCATACCCAATCAATTAATAGTAAGTTTTGGTTTGAATGTTGAGTTTGAACCAATTAGTTTAGGAAATTTTGGGACTTATTATATTTATCCTAATATGTTTTGGACTAACTACTTGAATTATGAAAAATTTTCTTTTTAAACCAATGATTAATGCTATAATTAGATAAGATCTTTCTCTTGAATCAAAGTTAAGTACTCTTGAATTTCTCACTTTTATATTCAATTTTGATTCCTTGTTAAATTTATTTTATTCATTAATTAATCATAAAGCCCCATTTTATTTTGTTAATTGAAATTAAGAAACTAGTTTTTCGTTCTCTTGGGGTTCGACCTAGTTCTATGACTACCACAAGAAGTTAGAGAATGGGAATTAAATTTGAGGACTTTGATAACCGATCGTAAGGCTATTCAAAACTAAATTAACCAGGTTGAGTCTGCTTGTAAATGTAAGGTGTCTAGTGGTCTAGCTACCAATTTTCCTCCTAGTTGTGTCAAAAAGCCCTTAACAGTCCTGATAGGTTATATAACTTGTAGAAATTGGGACTCTAAGGTAACTAAATAGGGCGTTTGGAATTCATACTAGTGAGATATTCCAATTCCCTCAATTTATCTTCAGTCCTTTGAGGAAATCAGATCACTCTTCTCTTTGTTAATAAACAACCTTGATAGTAAACTAAACTTTATAAAGAATACATTAAGAATTAAATAGAAGGTTTGCTTACTCCATTAAATAATAGTATGTCATTTGTAAAATAAAGTTAAGTTGTTTGTTGCCTTAAGCATTTCTTATAAAACCTAAAGTTGTTTTCCCTACTAATGTTATTAAGGATAATTCTTAAGAGTCCATCCATGCAAATTATGAAAAGAATAAAGGAGAAATAGGGTCCCCCTATTTTATTTTCTCCTTAGAAAATAGGAGAAGCCTCACCATTTATAATCATACTAATTGAGGGGTAGAAATGCACTATTACATCTAGATTAGAAATGGTATAAGGAATCCCATTTCTCTTATATCCATTGAAATGAAGCTTCATTCATCTGTATTAAATGCATTATAGATATCCACCTTGAGTCCAAAATTCTTATGTAACCCTTTGATGTGATTATCCTTTAAAAGTTCTTGAGCCAACATCATATTATCTTCTATACTCCTTCCTTCAATAAATGTTCTTGGGCATAATTAGTGATACCAAGAAACATTTATTTGAGTCTGTTAGCCAGAATTATGGATATAATCTTATAGAAAGTGTTATAGCAAGAGATTGGCATATAATCCTTCAAAGAAAAGCCTAAGGATTTAGAAACTAAGTAGAAAAAGGTCTTATTCCAGACCTTCACCGTCCTAAAGCTTATAAAGAACTCTTTCACTTCCTCACACATATTTCTTTTGTTGAACCCCTAAACATTGCAATAAAGAAAACATTAAACCTATCAAGCCTTAAGGCTTTGTTAGGGTTGATACTAAACCCCCACCCCTTCAATCTCCTTATTAAAAACTCTTTTGGTTAGGAGCTCACATTGTGAGCTAGTTAATTGCTTTGATATGATCTCATTAATTTTATTTAGATCAACAATATCCACTGAGGAACCTAAAATTCTAGACAAATACTCCTTAGAATGCAAAAGCAAGTTCTTTTGGTCAGTTACAACTGCTCCATCCTTAGTTGTGAGTGAGTTAATACTATTCCTATTTCTTCTGGCTAAGAAGGGCCTATGAAACAACTTATTATTAAAGTATCTAGCTTTATGTCAATTGATCCATAATTTTATCATGATGATGGAGTTGTGATAATTTAAGGCCTCAATGTAAGCATTTAAGACTAATTTATCTAGTAGCTTCTTATTTAGATAACCAAGGTGGTTATAGAGATTTATTTATTGGTGCTTAAGCTCCTCTTTTGTCCTAGTGACGAGGTTCATAGAGTTAGTTGAGCAGGACTGGTTAAGCTTTTATAGTTCCTACTTAATTGCTTAAAGTTTCCCGTGGAATTTATGAGATTCATCTTCTTGCATTATAATCTCCAATCCTCTAAGAATTGCTTGTTTAAACCTATCCTTATTAGCTAGAAGATTCAAGATTATAAAAGGATTAGTTCTAAATCAATCCATCTTTAATTCACATAATTCAATAGGACTGGTTATTCATAAGCTATCACTGAAAGTTATACAACTATTTTAAAACTTCATTAGCCAATCACCATTCCCCAATTCCATGTTGGATCGGAAAAAGAATAGCATGCTATATTTGGAGAACTGGTAGATTTCAAAACTTTTTAGAAATCTTATTTGTAGCGGAAGCAATATATCCAAATCATCGTTCCAATCTATACGTGATATGGTATAAGGATAATAATATACATAAACAAGATGAAGAGTATTACCGACTCCTTTACTACAACTTTAATTCCTTGCTGCGCTATCCACTCCTTCTTCTTGTATCCAAAGCCTTTTATTTGTTAATCTATCTTCTCCTTGTTGTTGTATCCTCATCCAATTTGATTTACATCTTGTTCTTTTAGGACAACTTGGTCAACAAAATCCTTTGGTGGGAAAAGGAGAAGAAACACTATAGAGGAGTATTTTCTTAGAAGAAAGAAGGAAACAATTAGACACTTCTCATGCTAAGTTTCGGCCATGCATAGGTGAGAGGAGAGAGTTGGTCAAAACCATGCCAGAAGCCTTTTCTTACACTCCTAATTTTGGTTATGCATGATAAGAGAGCAGAGGGGAAGCATCCAATGAATCATACCTTTCTTTAATCAAACATAAAGAAGCCATTAAATGAGACTCTTCCCATTTGTTTTAAAATGACTATATGAAAAGTCCAATCGCCTAATATTATCATGTTAATTTCGATTTTTGATGATGTAAGAAGGAAGATGGTCCATCCAATGTACGTCTTTCTTCTTTAATCCAATCAATGCTAATAGGTTATATGCTAACATTAAAAGATAACCATTAAACCATTTAATGGT
>JAOQMP010089113.1:0-16722 GCA_027563575.1 Erythroxylum pedicellare
ATTAGAGCAAGAGTTGGGTTCCGCAAGCGGGATCCAACATTAAAGTAATAAGTTTGTTTTGATGTTTGATTGTCATGAGCATGCCACCTTTGTGGGATGATGCCTAATAAGGGTTCATGGAAATAATCCTATAGGAAAAAAAAACAAAAAAGTAAAAAAAATTTAGCTCAGGTTTCATGCTTTCACACATTCGTGGTATCAAAGCAAGAAGAGGAAATCGATGATGGTTAAGGAGATATCATTGGTTTATGCTCACGATATATGGTTCCGATTAAGAGTTGGGTTCCGGAAACGATGCCCAACATCAGATATGAGCCACGATCGTGGCCTGTATTGGGCAAACGCGAAAACACTTACAAACTTTACATTTTAAGGGACTTTTTGGACCTTTCTAACCTTAAAAAAGCCCTAAGGTTTCCCAAAACACAAGATACTATTTAAAGAACAAGAAGAGAAGAAAAAGGGACCTTTCGTGCAGCCACTTTTGGAAACCCTAAAAGAGAAAGAGGAAGAGAAAGAGAGGAGGAAGATGAATGAAGAGGAAGAAGAAGCGGCTCGATGTGCTTCCCGAATCAGGAGGTTTCTTGATGTTACTGCCTTCCCAAATCATCCATTATAAGTTTCTATTTCCTTTTCACTTCAATTTTATTCATGTATAAAGTTGGGATGAATTGTGTGATTATAGATGATAGAATGTTGTTAATGTTCTAACTCTTCTTCAGGATTTTATTTTGATTTGATAATAAGTTAGTCAATTGTATTTATTGGATGAATGTTGTGATTTGATTACATTCTTACATAATTCAGTAATAAACTAAGAGGATGAAATGAATGAAAAATGATTAAATCGGATTAATGAGAGTTAGGTGATTTAATAGAAATCATGACAAATCATATTGGTAATTGTGCAAAGAGAGATCCCCTGTGACATTCCGATAGTTTATTAGAGTGCTTTAGATTTAATTAGGGTTTTGGATAATTTTTTAATTGAGCTATTAAAAATTTTCATAATCTAATTGGGGTTTAATGTTATAACTCGAGAGAGAGTAATCAGCCCTAGGATCATCTTAAACCGACACCCCATTAACACATAATCAGCTAGGTTAGCTTTAATGATAAGTAAAATCCCCTTTCTCATAACTTAGTAAATTCTTTGGCTGATTTCCATTATGTGTGCTTGTTGCTAAATTGCTAATTCCTTCATGTTTAACTTTTGATTTAATTGATCGAATTTAATTATCGTATTTACTTCCCATTGCATTGTTTATTTTTAGTTTCATATCTTTTCAGCCTTGATTTTTAGGATTAGAATAATCCCCTTCCTTGTGAGAACGACGCCTTTTATACTACAGTCGCAACTTGTGCACTTGTGATATTTGAGCGCTTATAAATTTTAAAGCTCGATCGACATGATCAAGTTTTTGGCACCATTGCCGAGGAGGGTAAAGAATAATTTAGTTCTCTTAGTCTAAGGCATTTTAGTTAGCCTTAAGTTTTTCTATTCTACCCCTTTATTTGTGTCCGTACTCTTGCATGAATACAAAAGTTGCAAGAAGTTTGAGTCACATTGCTGAAATTGTAAAGCTTGACATCACTCGTCTAGAACGTTCAATTAGAAGAGGTCAATTTGAAAAAGAAGAAGAAGAAACCGCAAAAGCAATAATGGTCGAGGAGTTTCAGCGAGATTTCGATCAAGGAGCAAACCAGGGGCATCGATCGAGAACCTTTATGGAATTCATGAGATTGGGCTTCAATATAGCCAATCAAGGTGTAGCTAGGTCACCCATACAAGCAACTTTCTTTGAAATCAAACCAACCCTTCTAAATATGCTTTAACTAAATGTGAAATTTTATGGATTAATAAATGAAGACTCGAATGCACATATTGTCAATTTCCTCAAAATTTGTGACATGTTCTATTATCATCAAATGTTTGAGAATATTGTGAGAATGAGACTCTTTCCTTTTACTTTAAAGGATAGAGCAAAAGCTTGGTACCATTCCCTCAACCTAATTAATGTCACCACTTGGGACCAATTAGTCTATGCCTTCTTAAATAAGTACTTTCCCCTTACCATGACTATGAAGATTATCAAGGTGATCACAAACTTTCAGCAAGGTGACAGGGAATCGATTTATAAAGCATAGGAATGATACAAAGACTTACAAGGAAAATGTCCACGCCATAACCTACCTAAAGAGTTTCTTTTATAAACTTTCTATAATGAAGTAACCCCACATACAAAAGGCACAATTGATGCGGCTTTAGGAGGATCACTTATGAGGAAAATGGTAGATGAAGCAGAAGAGTTGATAGAAGAAAAGGTGAGCAATTGTTATTTATGGACGAATGAGCGGAGTAGACAACCCGCAACTCTCCGTGAGCAAAAAGGAGTTGTAGCTGTCGATCAAATGATAGAAATGCAATCTAAAATTGATAAATTAAGTCGACAGCGAAGCAACATGAAAGCTTCATGCTCAATTACAGTAAAAGTTGTTCAGCTGAAGTGTGAGCTCTGTGAGCATAAGGATCATGATATAGTAGATTGCTTCTGGATAAAGGATAGTGGACAGAGCAAGTAAACTATATGGAAACCTAATACGGTCGAAGAGGGGAAAACAATCCCTACTCCATCACATACAACCCTGGGTGAAAAAATCATCAAACTTCTCTTGGTCAAACAATGCGGGAGGATAGTTCAGACCTTAAGGATCACCAGGTTTCTAGCAAGACAAACCAAGTTTGATGGAAACCAAACTGGAAAAATTTTTAGATAAAATTGCAGGTATAGAGGAAGCACATAAGAGGCTTGAAATCAAGTTCTAACAAGTTACAAAGAGTCACTCCTCCTCAATACATAACTTATAGGTCTAAGTAGGTCAATTGATAGAAGCAATAGCGACGCGAAATGCAAGAACTCTTCCAAGTAACACTGAATCCAATCTGAAAGAACAAATCATGGTTTTTACACAAGCGCCTGAGGAGGAATTGCTCCAAGCTAAAGACAATGAAGGAAAGGACAAGAATAAGGCTGTTAAGAAGGTTTTTCGAAGTGAACCAAAATTACAAACAACCTAGATGCACTAACATAAAAACCTATCCCATTTTGGAACAATGAAAGTCAAACCCATTCAGGGATAAGAGGAAGGCAGAGGTGCAAGAGAATAAGGAAGGCTCTCTGCTAGCGAGGTACAATTTGCCTAAGATTAAAAAGTACCAACCCCCGACTCCATTCCCGATCAAAGCTATGAGGAAATCTAAGGAAACTGAGCTTAATAAAGTTGTAGACATGATCGAGCAACTAGAAACACGGCTTACATTGATAGAATCGATAAGAGGAAAGGTGGAAAAAGAACTGGAGGAAGAAAAGAAATTAATGACACCACGAAAGAAGGAGTATGCAGGGGATTTTTATATCCCCTACATTATTAAGCGTATCAAAATATAGAGAGCCTTTATGTGATGTCATATTCCTTATATCAAAAGCTGGAGTTCAGTAAGATTGCCCCTACCAAGATATTGGTAAAAATGGCAAATAAATCAGTTCATCATTCGAAGGGTATCATACATGATGTATATGTTTGAGTGAAAAAGTTTACTTTCCCTATGGACTTTTGTATACTGGACATAGAAGAAGAAAAGGAAACCTCGAGCAGCCATTTTTAGCCACTACCTAATCAATTATTAATGTAGATGGGGGTGAGCTGATTCTAAGGGTAGGAGAGGAACATGTATCCTTCACCATAACCAAGAGTGAAAAAAATCCTCTGCAACTCATGACCATCATAAAATGAACAAATTTTGGTCAAGAAAAAGAGAAGAATGATGATCAAAAGTGTTCCCTAGAAAAAGAATAAATCTTGCAAAATAAGGAGAAGAAAGAAATGAGAAAAGGAAGGAGGCAGCATAAGCAACCTGGTGGTGCGCATACATTTTATGAGATTGACAATCAAATCACCATTGAAGAATTTTCTTAAACCACATTGAGTAAAAAAGAGTGCCAACTTAATGACGTTAAAAAGAAGCGCTATATGGGAGGCAACCTATGGTTTTTTATATTACTGGTTATTTCCTTGATTTTAGATAGGTTGAATTCCGTAGTTAGGTTGTTCCGATTCCAAATAAATATCGTGAAAGACTAAGGCATTAATTTTGATAAAGATGATCAAGAAGAAAAGTTTAATGAGGTGATGACAGTGCTAAAAAGAAGTTAGGAAAGGATCTCGAGGGAGTGTATAAGGACGAAAGACATAAAATCAAAAATGGTGAAATTATTGCAAGTCATGATCGTGGCCTACAATAGGGCATTTCATGCACACATTTTTTAGTCTTTTTCTTACAAAATTGCTCTCCCCTTACCTATATATTCAATTCTAACCTCATTTCTTCCATCACTTTCATTTAGACTCTCTCTCTCTACACATAAGACATTCAAAGGCTTTCACTTCTCTCTACCTATACTTAACTCCCTTACTCTTGCAACTCTTACACACTTTCATTCATAATGGGGCCATAGATCAAGCAGACTATTAAGCACACCTAATTAGAAAAAACTAAGTATTAGTTCGTGGCAAAAGACATAGGGTAGCAAATTATGGAGAACCTTTCCCGATCTTCTCAGATGAGGAAAGTAACTACTTCCATTCCCTTCACAATAAGCAAATTATAGCTCCCAACTACTCCTATTTTGAGACTTTAGATAGACTAGAATTGAGAGACAAGGTTGAGAATCTAGCAGAGAGAATTCAATAGGGACAGTTCATTCATTTTCAATATCCAATTTACGAAGAACTAACTTTAGAATTCTTTACATCCCTTCAGTTTGAATCTAATAAACCTAGGGAATTGTGGTTTAGGTTATGGGGACAACCTTATGAGCTTAATTATAATACTTCGTATGAAATTTGTGGTTTCCCTAAATAGTCTGTAGTGCACCAGCATAATGATTTTTGTGTCACCCCCTACTGGACTGAATTAACTAAGCTAGAGCGCATCGACGCTAAGAATTTACATAACATCATTAAGAGATAAGAACATTTGTTTCTGCACAAATTCATGTGTCAAAATATTTTTGGCAAAATGGAAACTAACAGGTGTTTAACGAAGGAACTTTTCCTGTTGTGGTGCATAGACCACAACATCCCAATTTGCACAACCTCCAACATCTTCAATGCAATTATTGCTACTCAACATAAGAGGAGAAATAATTTAGGAATAGGTTACTTGGTTTCATCCATATCTAATTATTATGGAGTTGAGAGTAACAGATTCACAGTCTACTCTCCTAAATTCATGAACCATCATCTTCTGTGGTGAGCTAAAATCCTGAAGTCTCATAATATAAAACTTCGGGATATTAGTGCCAAAACACACGTGAAGATTAGGACTAGCCAAGCAAGTTCAAGCACTCAACAATGATAAGAAAGGGATTTGACTAGCGAGGAGTCAGGGGAGTAGGACGAAGAAGAACAATTGGGATGGAAGAAAATACTTCCAATAATGAGGAACATAACAAAAGAACAAAGATGCCAGAGCTAGGACATCAAACGTATTCATAGGTATTTCGAGGCTCTAGGTGTGCAATTATCGCCTCCCTCACCATCATCACCTCCATCACTGTAAGGCTTTGTTTCTAACCATTTTCTTTTAAATCTAATCTTTATTTTTATTTTATGTATTTCCTTCCATATGTGTTTGTTTATCTCCTTCTTATATTGAGGAAAATGTGTTGTTCAAGTGTGGGGAGGGTTGTGTGTTTTGCTTTGAATGTGAATTTTACCTATTGTTATGTTAATTTGTTTTATGTTGCATATTATGAATTGTGTGAATGTATCGATCGCTTAGATGGAATGAAATCAATTTAATTTTGGATATAATTTATTAGGTTGTGAAGAGACATTAGCTCACAAAATTAGTGATTTGAGTTCTTTGACTAAAATATGCAAGTTTATAAGGATTTAGTGTTAGTTTATCACCCTATAAGTTATGACATTCATTCATAATTTTAGGTTTTTTGACTAAGTAGCTTTGCTAGTATTTTTCATGAAAACAAGTAGCTAAAGCAACAAGATAGGCATTAATTAATATTTAAAATGTGTTAGTAAAATTTAAATAAATAACTAATCCGTTAGCCTTCAGGTTATGAATAAAGCTAATAGCCAGTTGAGAACGTGATGTAGCCGAGTAACTAAATCGACACGTATCACAAATATGTACCTTCGCGTCAAAGGCTATAATGACATTCCAACCAAGCAACTTACTAAAAACATGACATAGTTGAGTAACCAGATCAATGTTCATTACCAATGTTTGCCTCCGTGTAAAAAGACTAGGTCCTTGTCCAGAATTTCTAATAAAACCTACCAAACTTGTAAGTAGCTTAACTTTTCTTAAAAACACAATTAAGATTAGTCACAAAGTTTGATTGACCAAATAATTATTAATGTGTGTGCACAATTGAAGGAGTAATAAACTTGACATTTAAGTTTTGATTAATATGTATATTTAGTCTAAAGCTCCTAGACACAAATTTTACATGTTAATGATTTGAAACAACTTGAATAATTGTGTTTAAAGTTAAAGTTGTTTTCAAGTCATTTTCTCATTATTGCATACTGTGCTTTATAATTTTATGTTGTTAGTTGTTTTGTTTGTTTGAGGACAAGCAAATGTTTAAGTGTGGGGATGTTCATAAGTGTAAATTGCATCATGTTTTAAGGTATAGTTTAATATGTGTTTAGCCATTAATTTAATCATTTAGTATAAGTTTAGGTTAGAATTATGTTAGTTTATTAAGTTTATTAATTATTTGTATTTTAAGTGTTTTAAGGGTTTAGCACAACTTTTGAACTTAAATATTATGTCTTAAAGGTACCTTGAAGTGTTTGCTAGTGTTTTAGGGTCAATATCGAAGGACGGAGGAGTTTCAGAAGACATTTGGGCTGAAATAATGGCCGACAATCGTGGCCTATCAGTCCACGTTTGTGATAGAAGTTTCAAGAATGGCCCACGATTATGGCATGCATGCCACAATCATGATAAAAGACTCATATATGAGCCACAGCTATAGCCTGTGTCGGACAGATGTGCAGATACTTATGAACTTTATGTTTTGAGGGACTTTTTAGACCTTTCAAACCCCAAAAAAGCCCTAGGGTTGCCCTAAACATAAGGGACTATTTAAAGAACAAGAAGAGAAGAAAAAGGGAGCTTTTTTGGGCAGCCACTTTTAGAAACCCTAAGAGAGAGAGAGAAAGAGAGGAGGAAAAGGAAGAAAGAGGAAGAAGAAGCGATCTTGACGTGCTTCCCGGATCAAAAGATTTCCTGACATTGTCGTTTTCCTAAATCATCCATTTTAAGTTTCTATTTCCTTTTCGTTTCAATTTTATTCATATATATAAAGTTGGGATGGATTATACGATAATAGATGGTAGAATGTTGATGATGTTCTAACTCTTCTTTGGGATTTTATTTTGATTTAATGATAAGTGGGTCAATTGTGTTTATTGGATGAATGTTGTGGTTTGATTGCGTTCTTACATAATTCAATAATAAACTGAGAGGGTGAACTGAATAAAAACGATTTAATCATATTAATGAGAGTTAGGTGATTTAATAGAAATCATGATAAATCATATTGGTAATTGTGCGGAGAGAGATCTCGTGTGATATTATAATATTTTATTAAAGTGCTTAAGATCTAATTACTTGGATAATTTGTGAATTGAGATATTACAAATTTCATAATCTAATTAGGTTATAAATTATGGTTTAATGGTTATAACTCGAAAAAGAGTAATCAACCTTAGGATTGTCTAGAACTGACACCCTATTAACACGTAATCAGCTAGGTTAGCATTAATGATAGGTAAAATCCCCTTTATCATAACTTGGTAAATTCTTTGGTTGATTTTCATTGTGCATGCTTATTGCTCAATTGTTAATTCATTTATGTTTAACTTTTGATTTAATTGGTTTAATTCAATTCTCGTATTTACTTCCCGTTACATTGTTTATTTTTAGTTTCATATCTTTTTAGCCTTAGATTTTTAGGATTAGATTAATCCCTCTCCTTATGGGATAGACAACTCTTATACTACAGTCGCAACCTATGTATTTACGGTATTTGAGGGCTTATAAATTTTAAAGCCCGAACGACATGATCAGAAATATCTCTTCTTGAGATAGCTCTTTTCTATCAATAGTGTCTTTAATAGTATCATTAGTTACAGTTGCTTTAGGTTTCTTTATTTCTTCCCCTTTTCTTTTTCTAGCTTGTTCTTCCTCTTTCTTTTCAGCATCCGTGGTTTCTTTTTGTTCAGAACTTTTCTTAACTTGTTTTGCAAGACTTCCTCTACTCTATGGTTGTCTAATCAACCGAGTACATTCTTCATATGAATCATTTTCATTTGTAATCCAGTGCACTTTAGACACTTTCTTCTCTTGAGGTTTAAAGGAGAAAGGTTCAATAATACTTGCTTCATCATGGTTAATAGAAGAAGTTGGGATTTTCTTTTGTCCTTTTGATTTGTTCTTACCATTGTAGGTGAGTTGTGTGAAGTTTGAGAGAGAAAATAAAAGGCAATAAAATGCAAAAAGTTAGGGTACAGAGAGAATAAACGACGTAGATGAGAATGATAGGGATGCGAAAATGAGAGAAGTTTGTGTAGGGCCTACTAAGTGATTCCTGAGCATTGATCTCATGAGAGGATGAGTAAACGTACAGGCCAGAAGAGGAAGCATAATCGATTGCATATCTTCTGATAGATGCATACATGGAGTTGTCAAACTATGCATGCAATTTTGAAAAGGTTAAATCAACGTTATGAATGACTCCCTATTTTTAGGACACATGTCACTTAGAATGTCAATCTGAGAGAAGCCTTCTAATCTAAAAGAAACCTATTATCCTGAAAGGAGGATTCTAAACTAAGAGGGGCCTTTTAAAGACTAAAGAGCCTACTATACTAAGAGAGAGTTTCTAAGGAATCATAATAGAAGGAGCCTACTAAAAGAAATGCAAAGACCAAGTACCAAAGAATATTCATGCAGAAATAATATCAGAGAGTTTGCACATACCAAGCTCTTTTGTTAACACACAAAATCTATCTTCAGAGAGTGGCTTAGTGAAAATGTCAGCTACTTGATTCTCATGATTAACATACAAAAGATCAATGGTTCCTTTTAAAACATGATTTCTAAGAAAATGATGTTTGATTTCTATATGCTTAGTTTTAGAATGATGCATAGGATTTTTGAAAGATTTATAGCACTAGTATTATCATATAATATAGGAATATGAGAAAAGTTTAGAGAAAAATCTTATAGTTGATGCTTCATCCATAAGATTTGAGCACAATAGCAGGCAACTACTACATATTCTGCTTTAGTCATCGAAAGCAATATACAATTTTTTTCCTACAAGACCAAGATACTACACATCCTCCAAGAAATTGACAGTGACTAATTGTGCTTTTACAATCAACTTTATCTCCTGCATAATCTGTATCACAATAACCCACTATGTCAAATGAATCAGTTTTTGGATACCATAGTCCAAAGTCTATAGTTCTATGGAGATATCGAAAGATTCTTTGACTACTTAAAGGTGGCTTTCTTTTAGATTTGATTGAAAGCATGTGCAAAGACACACACTAAGCATAATATATAGTCTTAAGCTTTTAATATATAGTAGTAATCCAATCATTCTTCTATATTTTGTCTCATCCATAACTTTGCCTTTTTCATCTTTATCAAATTTAGTTCCAGTGTACATGGCAGTACCCGTCAGTTTGGCATTCTCAAAATGATATTTCTTGATGAGTTCCTTTGTATATTTGTCTTAGCTAATGAAGATTCCTTTTTTTATTTGTCTTATCTGTAATATGAGAAAGAATGATAATTCTCCCATCATACTCATTTCAAACTCCCCTTGCATTAGTGCTGAGAATTCTTTACAGAAGGATGAATTAGTAGCATCAAATATTATGTCATCAATATATATTTTCACTAGGAGTAAATCATTCTCCTTTCTCTTAATAAATAAGGTTTTATCGACCTCTCCTCTTTCAAAGTTATTCTCAAGAAGAAAGTTACTTAAACTCTCATACTATGCTTAAAGAGCTTGCTTTAAACCACACAAATCTTTGGTTAAATTCATCATATAATCCAGATGGTTTTCAGATTCAAAACCTGGGGGTTGCTTAAAAAATACTTCTTCTTTATTGTAACCATTTAAGAATGCACTTTTAACATCCATTTGGAACAACTTGAAGTTTTTATAGTATGTAAAGGCAAGTAAAATTCTAATTAATTCCAATCTAACAATACATTCATAAGTTTCATTAAAACAATACCTTCCTGTTGATTGTAACCTTGAGCTACAAGTCTAGCTTTGTTTCTTATCACCTTACCATTTTTGCCAAGTTTGTTTCAAAATACAATGATTGACCAGCTTTGAGGACAAGGTACTATATTTCAGACCTTATTTTTTCAAATTGATTCAGTTTGTCTTTCATGGCTGAACGATGATCTTATTCTTAGACTTTCATATGGATCTTCCATAATATATTGATGTGTATTAAGAGCTCTCCATTCTCTCGATGTTTTTTGTTACATAGGCTCCTGCTTAGATGAAGGAGCCTACTCTATTCTAGTTCAGGAAGGCCTTCTTGATTTTGTAATTTTGAAGGTATTATAGGTGTAGTTTGATTCTTTGATGTATTTTTACGTACCAATGGATGCTTTTCATCATTTAAGTTAGTTGTTGTTGTTGAAGGTATTGCTTTATTAAATACCACTTGTATCAATTCTTCTATCTTCTTTGTTCTTTTATGATATACTCTGAATCCTTTACTAGCGGTACTGTAGCCCAAAAAATAGCTTCGTTTAATCTTGTATCGAACTTTCCAAGGTTGTCTTTTCCATTATTTAGAGCGAAACACTTGCAGCTAAATGCTCGAAAGTAAGCCATAATTGGTTTTCTTCCTTTCCACAGCTCATAGAGGGTCTTTTTCAGAATAGGTCTTATGAGACACCTGTTGAGTAACCATGAGGTAGGCCACTTTCGCATAACATTATTCTGGCGATATCTACGAGAGTCCTGTTCTTTCTCTCAGTAACTCCATTTTATTGAGGAGTCCTCGGGCATGAGAAGTTATGAGTTATATCATTTTCATTGTAAAAGTCTTAAAATTTTCTATTATCAAATTCTCCTCTATGATTGCTTCAAATCGATGTAATGCAATATCCTTTTTCAGTCTAAACTTTCATGCAAAACTTCTCAAAAACTTTAAAAGTATCATCCTTATTTAATAGAAAAATAAACTCATGTAAATATGGAAAATCATCTACTATAAAAAAATCATAATGTTTTCCACCAAAACTTTGAGTCCTAGTAGGATCAAATAAATCCATGTGCACGAGTTCAAGTGGCTAGTTAGTAGTTATAACATTTTTAGGAAGGAAACTACTTTTGATTTGTTTTCCTTTTAAATAAGCTTTATAAAGCTGATTGCTCTCAAATTTCAAATTCGACAGTCCTCTTATTAACTCATTTTTGGACAATTTTGATAAAATGTTTATACTAGCATGTCCAAATCTTCTGTCCTGTATAATTGAATCCCTTTCTGTTGAGATAAAACACTTGTCACTTTGAGAAGATATATCTTCCAATTGAGCACAGTATATGTTCTAATTTCTAGGACCAATGGATACAATATTATTATTAAGATTGTCAATTATTACACAATGTGATGCATAGAAAGTAGCTCTGTAACCTTTATCATATAATTGACTTATGCTAAGTAGGTTATGTTTTAATCCATCAATAAAAAGAACATTATCAATAGAAGTAGAGTTAGAATTACCGATTTTACCAATTTTGGTGACCTTTGCCTTGTTTTTATTGACAAAGACAACATTACCTTTGTCTTTCCTTTCAGTATAGTTAAAATGTGATATTTTACCTGTCATATGTTTCGAACAGCCACTATCAACTGTCCATTGATTTTCTTTTGTCTTCATTTTAAAGCATATATGCAGAGTATATTATCTCATTTTAGGTACCCAAATCTTTCTAGTCCTTTCATGTTAATAGTTTGACCTTTCAGTCTCCAAAAATACATTTGAGATGGTTTTTTTTCATTTTTCGAAAGTAATAAGAGTGACTAATATGACCATGTCTACCATAATAATCACACAAAATAGATGAATGATAATTGTTATAATTTTTTCCACTTACTAGGTTCCTACTACTTTGGCTATAGCCACTGCAAGATTTAATAAAAAAGTTTTTGCATGGCCATATATTGTTATTTTCAATATATCTTATTCTAGCCCTATCAAAAACACATTTACCATTCTCAAGTAATGCATCAAGATTGTTTCTTCCATTAACAAAATTAGCAAGTTCTTTTTTAAGAGAAATAATTTTTTAGTACATTTTTCTTTTTCATGTTCTAAAGCAATAACTTTCCTTTCTAATTATTTTATCTTAGCATAGTCATTTTCAAGTAATGAGTTTTCTAATTAAATTATTTTTTGTTCCAAGCATTCTTTTTCAAAAACTGTTTGTTTATTATCATTTTCAAGAGGCATGACTTTAGAAAACAAATCTTTGTTTTCCAATTCTAATAATTTAATCTTATTCATTAAAGATTCATCATTATTTTTTGACTTCTCAACCTTTTTGAAATACTGCACTATTAATTTTTAATACTGATCATATAAGTCATGATATGCATCTCTCAATTCATCAATTTCAATATCAGAGCTAGAATAATATACCTCATCATCTCCTGATTTGACCATAAAGCAAACATTGTTGACTTTCTTAGGCTCTTCTTCATCAAAGTTATTAAAATCCTCATTTGACCAAGTCATAAATAGCATGCTTTTGGGGTTTTCTATTTTCTATCTTGTCCTTTTGAAGAAGAGGACATTCTGATCTTATGTGTCCAGGCTTCTCACTGTGATAGCATGTGATTTGATTAGATTATGTATTGTTATTGTTGTTGTTACCTTTTGGTAGGAACTTGTTTCTAGTTTTCTTGTTTCATTCTCTTTTCTTTTTTAGCTTCTTTCTCTAGAAGTAGACATATTTTCTGACCATGAAGTTGAATTCATTATCTCTATCTATTTGCAACTCAGTATCACTTTCATCATTATTTGATAGATTTCATTCGTCAACTGCTTTTCGTGTCATTCCTCTTTTGTATAAGAATCCTTCATCTCGCCAAAGCTTAGCTTTATGAATCATTAAGTTTCCTCTTAAACAATCAAATGAGATTCTATCGAGTTCTTTTGTGGTTTCTAGAGTTATCACTTTAGGTATCTATTCCTTTGGTAATGATCTTAGAATTTTTGTTACTAGCTCGTCATTTAGATATATCTTGCCCAATTTTTTCAAGGCAATGATGAAATTGTTGAAATGTCAAAAGAATTAGCGCTGGACCCCGCTTTCGAAGCCTAGCATTCGGAGTTATTGAACTGAAACAGTACTTGTCCTTCACTATATTGAACCTGGTTTGGGAGAATTATCATAACTTTCTCAATAGATATTAGATTAATCTTTTATTTAGACGGTTTGAAAGAAAACTTTAAGATATACATCTTTCATGAAGACCTTTAAGATAGATTCTATCGTCTACAGGGTCAAAACTGGGACTAGACGATAGGATCAGATGAAACTAGACAAAGGGTCAGACGAATTGGAAAATTGTCATAACTTTCTCTAGGGATAACGAATTAAGGTTTCCTTTAAATAGTTAAAAATATAACTTCAAGATCTACAACTTTCATGAAGACCTTGAAGACATATTCTATCATCTATAGGGTCAAAAATGGGATCAGATGATAGTCAGACGGAACTAAACAAAGGGTCAGACAAACGGTCAGATGAATTTGGAAAATTGTCATAACTTTCTCTAGATATGTCGAACTAAGGTGTTCTTTATATGGTTAGAAAGAAAGCTGCAATATATACAACTTTCATGAAGATCTTGAAGACAGATTCCATCATCTATAGGGTCAAAAATGGGACCAGACGATAGGATCATACGGAACCAGACGAAGGGTCAGATGAATTGGAAAAATCATCATAACGTTCTCTAACGATGTCGGATTAAGATGTTCTTTAGATGGTTCGAAAGAAGACTTCAAGATATACAACTTTTATGAAGACCTTGAAGACATAATCCATGAGACCAGACGATAGGATCAGATGGAACCACATGAAGGGTTATACGAATTAGGAAAATTGTCATAATTTTCCTTAGAGATGTTGGATTAAGGTGTTCTTTAGATGGTTTAAAGAGGACTTCAAGATATACAACTTTCATGTAGACCTTGAAGATAGATTCTATCATATACAGGGTTAAAAATGGGATCATACGATAGGATTAGACGGAACCAGATGAAGGGTCAGATGAATTGGAAAAATTGTCATAACTTTCTCCATAGATGTCTAAATAAGGTGTTCTTTATATGGTTAAAAAGAGGAATTCAAGATATAAAATGTTTATGAAGATCTTAAAGACAGATTCTATCATCTTCAGGGTTAAGATTGGACAAGACGATAGGATAAGATGAAACTAGATGACAGGTCAGACGAATTGGAAAAATTGTCATAACTTTCTCTAAAGAAATCCGATTAAGCTGTTTTTTAGATGGTTCGAAAGATGCCTTCAAGATCTACAACTTTTATGAAGACCTTGAAGATATATTTCATCATCTACAGGGTCAAAAATGTGACCAGACAATAGGATTAGACGAAACTAGACAACCAGAAAATGCAAGATTAACAGTGCACAGAAGATACACATCATCACTAGACAACACGTCATCGCCAGACGACACGTCATCACCAGATGATACGTCATCACTAGACGATTTGTTATCACTAGAAGAAGCGTTATCACTAGACGATTCGTCATCACTAGACGATGCATCATCACCAGACGAAACTCCATCACCAAACGATTCATCCTATACTCCTAAGCATCTCCACTTATAAGGACCATAACTTTCGACTCCAATATCTAAAAATTTCATACTATATACTGTTGGAAAGCTAGAAAGATAAGCTACAACTTTCCAAAAGACAACTTTGACTAACGTAGCCTAAATTAGTCCAGTTTCCCCTTAAAGTCAGCACACAATTTCTACACCTAGGAAATACTTGGATTATAAAATGTACAACTACAAAAGAAATGTACACATAGACCTGGGGAACTTTTCAATTCTAAACTCATTTGCTAAATCAAAAGAAGTTCATTCCTAACTTTCATTACATATTAACATTATAACAAAGGCCTAACATAAAATACAACTTATACAGGATGCTCAATGTTTAACATGCTTATAAAGCTATCTAAGAGTGATCGAACTAACTTAGTTACAAAAGTTTCTAATATCTTGGAGTTTTCGATGCCTTGCAAGGATTGCTAACCTTCTTGTTCTGCACCTGAAGAGGGAATAGCGGGGTAAGCTACACAGCACAGTGACTAACATATTTATAGCCATTGGCAATTGACCACAAATTCAAGCATATGTATATATATATGCATATATTCAGTAATTTAAGCATTCTTCAATTTAGTTTAACACTCATAGTACGTAACACTCAAATGCATCATATATGACAAATTAAAGATGCAATGCACAACAAATGGCTCTAGGTTCCATAGAAACAAAATGGAGAAATTGAAGCTTATCCATGAGCAGAATGAGTCCAATTTTAGAGCTTATAAGCCACAAGTGGGCAGCCGTGAGACGGCTTTTGTCAACGTGCATGTGACGGACAGAATAGTTCCACTCTTACCCAAACAAAAGCACATAATCGTTTTTTCATATGCTCATATTTTTATACTTTGTCTTCTTTTCATTTAATACAAAATGTCATGAACTCTTTTGAGGTATAACATAGTCATATTTCATCATGCATTTTCAACATTTACAAACAAGTCAATTTCAAACAAATCAATTTCAACATACACACATAGGCAAGAATTTGTCCAATTACAATATAACCAGAAATATGTTACCCACCTAATTAGCTTGCGAAAATTTAAGTCAAACTTTCCTTTTCCCTTGCTCTTAGGTAGGATTCCCTTGATTTCCTAAAACAACCAAGGTAACATTCAAAACAACTTTCCAATAAAATTCATAAACTTCAAAAATCACAAAATTTCAAGAAACACTATTAAACTCAAATCTAACCTACCCATAGTCCATCTAGGTTAGAAAATCTAAAACCTAGTTTAGAAACCTTAAAATCAATTGGGTTCTCCAAATCCATCTTCTTCCAACACAAACCTTTCATTCTCTACACAAACCCCCCTTTTTCTTTTTCTCTAACTCCTTCATCCTCAACACAACCCATTCCTTTCCCTTAAATAAAGCAAGAAGAAAAGATGGTTAACCTACCTTAATAAACTTGATTTCTCTTCTTTTCTTCTTTCACCAAAACCTCTCTTCTTCTCTCTTAATTTCATTTTTCACTCTTTCCTCCCCTCAATTCACGTTTTTCACCTTTTAACAAGCAAGACAGCATATTCTTTTTCTATTTCTACCCTTAATGAGCCCAAAAAGTCCATCTTACCCTTCCTTATAAGCTTATGTTCTTTTATGCTTAAGTGATATCCTAAAAATGCCCTTGAACATCCTTATTACATTAACACTTTAATTCCACTTACCCATTCAATAAATCCTACTAACCTTGA
>JAOQMP010089130.1:0-16721 GCA_027563575.1 Erythroxylum pedicellare
CTATTCATTTCTTGCTTTTCAACTTCTATTCAAATCAAATTATACACTATAATTGTCATGGTACCCTTACACACAAAAATTTATTCAGAATTTCCAAGTCATCAAAAACCAAAATCCACTTCTTTTCACATCAATTTCGTTTTACTCTAAAACACCCACAACACATATATACTCAAAAACATCCATTTAATTTCATTTAATATTTCTAAGATCGGAGTCCAACATCCATACTTGTGGAGCTTATCATATTGTCCACTTCTATCTAATGAAGCGAGCATTGGCACTTGTGACCCTTGGCCCATGGAATATGTGAAAGCTTGAGCAAAAGCTTGAAAAAACTGCAGGTCCATAGCAAGCATAGTAGGACGAGGTGGTGGCACTTCATGTTGCACACTAAGTGCCTCAGAATCAGAAGCAGGCTATGTCCCAGCATTTTGTGCGATATAGGATTCATTCGTGCTCCCTTGGTGAGAGCTAGATCGAGTCACTACTCCTCAAAGTCTTTTCTAAGACGACATTTTCAACTACTTCAATTTAAAATCATTGAAAATCTTTAGTTTATGCAAAAACGTTTCAAATCACGTAAAACAATTCAAATCATATAATACAATTTCAAATCTGGTAAAACAATTCAAAATAATGCAAGTTATTCACTTTAAAACAATGCATATTCATTTTATGTCTTAGACTACCCATTTCATGCCTAGGATACTCTTAAACCTATTCGCTCTAATACCATAAGTGTTAGGACCTCGCCCTCGGGGTTCACGTGTCAGACATCCTAAGTGACATCTGAACGCGTGCTCCACAAGGGTGGCGATCCTCCACTAGGACAAACATCAAAACAACGATTTTAATCTATTTCAGGACAGATTTATTTGGGAAAACCCCAATCTTATAGCACCCAATCAATACCATTTTAGGATGGTTTGAAAGAAGACTTCAAGGTCTAAAATTTCTGTGAAGATCTCGAAGGTGGATTCTATCATTTGAAGGGTCAAAAAAATGGAGCAGACAATATCATCAGATGAATGGTAAAGGCAGACGAAGCTAAAAGACAGACGAAACAAAATGATAGACGAAGCAAAATGATCAACTTAAGAAGAAGCAAAAGTCAACCTAAGACGATACAGACAGTCAACTTAAGATGAAGAAAAAGTCAACCTAAGGCGATACTACTCTTAAGATGAAGCATCTTTACAGACGACACAACTCTTAAGATGAATGACATCATTACAGACAACATGACGTCATCACAGACGATGCATCTCTTAAGAAGAATGACGTCATCATAGATGATATCATATCATTAGAGATGATACGTCCTTACAGTCGATATCACTTTACAAATGATACATCTCTTAAGATGAATGATGTCATCACAGACGATATGACGTCATTACAGATGATACGTCCTTACAGACGATACCTCTTTACAGACAATACAGCTTTTAAGACGAATGACATCATCATAGACGATATGACACCATTACAGATGATACGTCCTTATAAATAATACCTCTTTACAGACAATATAGCTCTTAAGATGAATAACGTCATTATAGACGATATGATGTCATTACAAACGATACGTCCTTACAGATGATACCTCTGTATACTCCTAAGTATCTCCTCTTCTATGGATCATAACTTATGACCTAGAAGTCAAAAAATTCTATACGATAAACCACTAGAAAGTTAAAAGAGAGACCTATAACTTTCCAGAAGACACATTTGCCTATATCATCTTGGATTAATTTATATCTTCCTTTGAATTACGAATATGTATGGAAACTTAAAAATGCAATGAACAGACTTATAAGAGATTCGTGATTGAAAATGCAATTATGTTTCATTTGCATCGAAAGATAAAAGTCTTACAAAGCTTTAGTGGGCATTTTAAGCTTCAAATACATTAATGTCTTAACGTTCCAAAATACAGAAGGTATATAATTCATGATTTTCTCAAAATGATCAAAATGCAACTAAAGCCTATCTTAACAAAATTTGCTTCAAATACAAAATGTACAAAAAAAATTGGAGTGATGCCCTACCCCTTGTCTACTCGATATCTTGCTCATCACCTGGATGTGGGTGAGGAAATAGGGGGGCAAGCTTAAGCCTGTGGGTAATAATTTATAATTGGTAATAAGCAAAACCATTTATGAAGTCCTTTCTAATGCAGAAATTGTATATTATTGCAAATTATGTATGCATCACTTTTGGCAATTTATCATAAGCACATAAGTATATCAAAATGGTTCGGGTGGATCCAAAACAGAACGTACTACACAATTCCCATAAGGGTCTTATGTAACTGTGAACTTGACGGAGTCTATGGAGGAGCTCCATGCCACTAGCGGGCAGGCAAGAGAAGCCTTTTTGTCAAAGTACAATTGACTTACCTTAGAGGACGCCCACAAACCCACATAACATATAAAGCATATTGCCCAAAAAGGCATATTTTAGAAACTTGGTTTCTTTAAATTTGATATTGTTTCAAAAATCATCTTCATATGTGAAACAAACTTTATGTTCAAAACATGCAGCACATTCTCAAAACATTCAAGGCTTAATAAATGCACATTTTTGAAGTAGTTGAAAATATTTATTTCCATTTTCTTGAAAGATATATTGATGGCTTATTATTCAACTATAAAAAGTAACCTACCTTGAGTCTCTTTGCTTGAAAGCTTGTTCAAGGATGTCTCTCCTCTTGTTCCTCTTGCCTTCCTTCAATATGAACAAAACCTCATTCAAAAAGAACTCTAATCGAAAACTTAAGAAACCCATGCATGAATTGATCCTATAATACTTACGCCCATGCATTTCCTACACTCTTAGAACCAAATCCTTCTTAAGACTGCAAATGATTTAACACAAGCTTACCTTGAATCTTCACCAATTAATGAATTTCTTGACTCTAATGAAATCTCTAATCTTCCTTTTTCTTTTTCCCTCCTTGATAACTCTCAAAATCTCTCTTAAAGGCTTAGTAAAATTAAAACCTAGCTTAGCTCTTCTTTTTCTCTCTATCCCTGACACTCTTTTTCCCTTCTTTCTTACTTTTCGTCTTCTCTCTCTTATTTTCTTCTTCACCAATTTTTGTCTTCTAAAATACAAGCCTACAATTCCTTCTTCCCATTTTCCCCTCCCTTCAATGCTTTAAGACCTTAGAACTTAATTGATGTTCCAACAATGTCCCTCATGAAAATCTTTTCATTCTAGTACTTTATTTCCCTTAACCTATAACATAACATCGTACTCACATTATCATGCTAATTAACTCCAACACAATTTAATCTAGCAAAACCCCAAAATTAATTTAATCATGCTTATTCTTAAAAAAATTTCAGGGGCTCACAAGAGTTCCATGCCACTAACGGGCAGGCAAGAGAAGCCTTTAGTCAAAGTGCACTTGACATACTTAAGGGACCAAACCAAACCCACATAACATGTATTTCATAACTTGTAAACTTGTTGCCCAAAATCACATATTTTGAAAGCATGATTTTTCGAGAACATGAGATATTTCAAAAACCATTTCCAAAAACATGAATTTTCAAACATAGTATCTTCTAAAAAAAGTTATTTGTACAATCTTTTCATAATTAATCAACATAATATGCTCATACCAAACACATAACAGATTCACAAAGCATTCAAAGAGTCATAAAGTACGTTCATGAAATAGTTAAAATCATTTATTTCCATTAGTTTAAAAAAACATAAATGGCTTGTTATTTATTTTTAGAACGGCAACCCAGTTTAATTTCCTTGCTTAAAACTTGTTAAAAAATGTCTCTACTCTTGCTCCTCTTGCCTCCTTTGATTCCCTTTTATCAAAGACAAAATTCCTATTCAATAGGGATTCAAATTGGAGAACCCACAAGACATATTCACTAAAATTTTATCCTAGAATTCTTAAACCCATACATTTCTTAAGCTTTATGTATCAAATCTCTTTCAAAAATCCAAAAGATTTAAGATCAAACTTACCTTGAATCTTTACCAAATAGTGAGGTTGTTGGCTCTAATGGAAGATCTAATCCTCCTCTTCCTTTTTTTCCTTCTTGAACAACTTTAAATTTTCTCTTAAACACTAAGAAACGTAGAACCCTAAGTTTACTTCCTACATTTCTTGCAAAATCCGAAACACAGAACTCTCATTTTCGGTGTTCTCTTCTTCGTTCTATACTCAAATCACGTTTTTATCTCTACCTTAAAAGCACGCCAACACTTCTTATTTCAATTTTGACATTAATGATTCTAAATTGTCTTTTTCCCCCTTCCTTATAAGCTTGTGGTCTTACACCCCTAAGTGGTCTTCCAAAAATGCCGTTGAATATCCTTATTACTTTAGTACTTTAATTCCGTTAACCCATGTCATATAATCTTACTAACATTAATATAATAATAACTCCAAGAAAAATTAAATCCATCAAAACCTCATAATTCAGTTAAATCATGCTTAACTAGAGAAAAAAATATAGGAGCCAACATTTGGACTCGCAAGGGCGACGTGCCCACTCCAGTCAATCATCAAAATATTGAAGCATGTTCAATAAAAAAGTCTAGTTCATTTTCTTCCAGTTGATATCCTCAATTTGATTTGATAAATATTTTTCAAATAAAAAAAGCTATATATTTTTTTGGAAAGGTAGAGAAATGTTTTACGATTCCAATGCTTCAAAAATCAGTTCATTTGAAGGTCCGACGACAAAGTTATGACCAAAAGAGTGAGAGGTGTTCAGGTCTGGGAACACCAACAAAGTCGCGATTGTCACCTGTGGCATAGACGCAAAGTCACTATCTTGAATTTGCGTGAATTCGCAACTTGCTTCTCTTCTTCCTCCTTTGGTTTTCTTTCTCAAACTTGTTTTAGAAAAAAAGGCATAACTTTCACTAACAATATCGGATTAAGGTCATTCAAAGACTTTTTTAAAGAAGACTCCTAGATCTAAAACTTTCATGAGACCTAAAACACAAATTTTGCCTATATATAGGTCAAACTTTCAAATCAATATAGCTAACCCGAAAGTCCATCCTAAACAACATTACAAACTTCTAATGATCATATCTCTCAACTCTAATGTCTAAAATTTTCATACTTTATATCAATAGAAAGCTAGAAAGATAAGCAACAACTTTGAAGAAGACAACTTTATATAATTAAGTATAGATCAATCCATATTTTCCGATGAAGTCAGAAACCCAATTTGACCCTTATGAAAAACTTGAAATTTGCAATGTACAACTTTGAAAGTCATGAGCATAACCATTCAACTACAAACTTTACTTCATTAAACTCCCTAATCTCTATTCGTTTGACTCATCCCTTACAGCTAATTCTCATCATTCACAAAAATCCTATCTTTCCTTTTTCCATAATATCTCACTTATATGGATAATATATCAACAATTCATATTCAAAAAAAATCATCATCTCAAGTTAATAACTTCTTCAAATCTACCCAATTCCAAATCAACATCATCCATACACAATTCGTAATTCATTAACAATAACTAGGAGTTTACAAAGCTTTAATGGCATTCCAAGCCACATTATACCATTGGTATCAAAATCCAAATTACAAAAGATACCAAACCCAATAATTCTAAAAATGAATCTAAAGTCTTGCTTTTACAAATTCTAATTTAATATACAAAAACATTGCAAAAATCGAATGATGCCTAAAATCTTGGTTACTCAACCTCATTTGCTTCACTTGAAGATGGGACGAAGAGGGGGTGAGCTTAAAAGCTAGTGGGTAACAATCTTGTAATCAGTAACAAGCAAAACCATTTAAATACTTATGTCCATTGTAACAAAAATTCACATTGAATCACAAAGCACATATTTCTAAAATTCTCAACCAAATTCCCAATAATGGAAATCAGGTATGCATCCATCTTGTCAACATATCATGAGTACATAAGCACATCAAAATGGTTTGGAAGGTCCAAAACAAAATGTACTACACATTTTCCATAAGGATCCTGTGTAGCCGTGAACAGAATGTACTATCATAATCCCATAAAATGGTTTTATGTAGCTATGAACTTATGGGAGTCCATAATGGATCTCCATGCCACTAGCGGGTAGGCGGGAGAAGCTTTTAGTCAAAGTGCACTTAACATACTTAAGGGACTAAACTAAACTCACATAATATGTATTTCATTACTTGTAAACTTGTTACCCAAAACGACACATTTTCAAAACTTGAATTTTCATAAATATGAGATATTTCAAAATCCATTTCCAAAAACATGATTTTTCAAACATAGTATCTTTTTAAAAAAATTATTTGCACAATCTTTTCATAATTCGTCAACATAATATGCTCATGCCAAACACATTACACATTCACAAAACATTCAAAGAGTCATAAAGTATGTTCATGAAATAGTTGAAATCATTTATTTCTATCAATTAAAAAAACGTAAATGGCTTGTTACTTAATTATAAAACCGTCACCCACCTGGAATTTCCTTGCTTGAAACTTGTTCAGAAATGCCTCTACTCTTGCTCCTCTTGCCTCCTTTGATTCCCTTTTATTAAAGACAAAATTTCCATTCAATAGGGATTCAAATCGGAGAACCCATAAGACATATTCACTAGAATTTGATCCTAGAATTCTTAAACCCATACATTTCTTAAGCTTTATGATCCAAAACCCTTTCAAAAGTCCAAAATATTTAAAATCAAACTTACCTTGAGTCTTCACCAAATAGTGAGGTTATTGGCTGTAATGAAAGCTCCAATCCTCCTCTTACTTTTTTTCCTTCTTGAACACTAAGAAATGAAGAACCCTAGGTCTACTTCCTTCCTTTCTTGCAAAGACCGAATCACATAACTCTCTTTTCTCATTTTCAGTGTTCTCTTCTTCTTTCTATCCTCAAATCAAGTTTTTACCTCTTTCTTAAAAGCAAGCCAACACTTCTTATTTCAATTTTGCCATTAATAATTCTAAATTTTCCATTTTGCCCTTCCTTATAAGCTTATGGTCTTATACCCTTAAGTGGTCTTCCAAAAATGCCCTTGAACATCCTTGTTATCTTAGTACTTTAATTCCATTAACCCATGTCATATAATCTTACTAACATTAATATAATGATAACTCCAAAAAATTTAAATCCATCAAAACCTCATAATTCATTTAAATCATGGTTAACTAGAGAAAAAAAAATATGGGGGCCAACATAGTACCTATGATTTGATAATCTCTAGGTCTAGGTACTAAAGTCCACATCTTACTCATTTCAAATTAGTTTAACTCCTCGTTCATAGCATGATCTCAACTTCCATCACTAAGAGTTTCTTTTAGAAGGCTTAATTTGAGAAATGAAAGCAAGGTGAGATAAGTCTATAAGATGATATCTAGCGATTACTCTTGCTGAACATCACTTAGAATTTAATTTGGAGGATGATTCTTCTTAAATTTCCAAACTTTTAGGAGCTCTTTATCCTTCTTATCTCCCTCATTTGGTTTGACAATATGCTCATAAGAGGTGTGTAAGTGAGCACTCTTATTTTCTTCAAGGACTAATTGCTCTAACTCCTTAGATATAACTACATCATCATCTTTAAGAACTTTCTTAGAAACAATAGGGTTAGATTCATCAAAGATACTATGTAAAGACTCTTTAATAATAAGACTCTCCTTATTAAATACCCTGTATACTTTGCTAGTTAAGGAATAGCCGAAAAATTCCTTTTATCCACATTTAAATCAAAAATTTTAAGTTATCTTTAGTATTCAAAATGAAGCATTTACATCTAACAACTTTAAAGTAACTAATTTTTGGCTTCTTCCCATTCCAAATCTCCTGAAGGGTTTTATCCAAAGTTGGTCTTATGTAGACTCTATTTAAACTCTAACATGTTGTAGCCATAGTTTTTGCCTAAAAATATGTAGGGAGATCATACTCATTTATCATAATCTTAACTATTTCTTATAAAGTCCTATTTTTCCTCTCAACAAACCCATTTTATTTAGTGAGCTTGAAGCTCTGACTTGATCGTTCAGTCTTTCGACATTTTTGGGTATTACCACACGCGGGTGGTTATTGTTTTGTACTTAAGTTGCATAGTGGCTCATGAACTATTTTACTATTTTTATTCCTTTGTTCTTGTTGATATGCTTTATAATTTTATGAATTAACTTTTAACTATCTTGTAGTTATAAAAGACCTTATGTATAAATCTTTGGTACTATTGTTGAGATCACCTTGAGTGGACTTAAAAGTCCAGAAGTTGTGGTAGAATTTTAATATGAATATAAAAGTGCATTTAAAATTGTTTGCAAGTGTTTGATTGAGTTTAGAGATTTTTAAAATACAACTGTTGTGTTGCTCAAATTTCTCAAAAAATGGGGAGAGATATTTAGTTAACCTTGCATAGCTGGATTAAGGATACCCGAGTGTCCTTAGCCTGGGTATGTGGCAATTATCATTTGCCCGATGTGGTATTGAGTTATGATAATTAAATTAGTATTGGAGCCTAGTTTTTATATCTTTAAAAGTGATATTTCCATTTTTAAAATTTTCATAAGCCTTAAGAGTCGAGTATGAGTGTCAAAAGTCCTTGATTGAGAACTTAAGTCTCTGATCGTTAAGTTGACATCCTTAACGATCGGATGATTTTGAGCTCGATCAAAGTACTTGTTGACATTCCTTGAGATGTTTGGGATATCATATAAGCTAAGCTTAGCCTGATCTATTTTATTAAACAATGACTTTTTCTTTGATTTTATAGTGATAGCATGATTGGATGAGGTAGGAGAGTCGTCGCAAGGTTAGACCTTTGTAACTCGAGGCAAAGGAACATAGCGCTAAAGCAGTCGTAGGACCAGCAGTTACTAGCTCTTCAGCTCATAGGCAACCTCACATTGTAACACCACCAGTGATAGTACAGCTACATTTATCACCAGTTTCGAGGGAGGCTCTACAGCAATTGATGATATGGTAGGCATAGTACACTATGCAGCAATAACATAGGGCTGGAGTGCCACATATGCCACCGCAAGTACCACCACCACAGTAGCCAGCAGGAGTACCTAGTCCTGTACTAGGGCAACTCTGATGCTTGAAATCTCGAGGTATATCAAAGAGGCAAGGAATCTTGGGTGTGGTACCTTTAATGGGCGTGGTGATATTACCAAGGCCAAAACTTGGATGAGGCAGACTGCAGAGACATTTCATGATATTGGGTTGTCTGATGAGATGAAGCTGAAGGTAGTTATCTGATTACTAGAGGGTAATGTTAGAGTCTAGTGGGAAAATGTCTAGGGGTGTTATTGTAATCAGATGACCTAGAGGGATTTTATCAGCGAATTAAACGAACAATACTGTACTAGATTTGATCGAGATCAAAAAAAGACTGCTTTCTTTACATTGAAAAAGGGGAATAGGTAGGTACATGACTTTGAGACAGGGTTGAGAGAGTTCATTACTTATCTCCCTGAATACATGGCAGATGAAGAGAGTTTGTGTGATCGGTTTGAGATTGAGCTGTATTTGGCAATTCAAGAGAGGATAACGGCTACCTCCTTTACCAAATTCAAGAAGATGGAACAGTCGACCAAGAGAGCCAAGAAGTTAGCGAAAGAGCATGGGAGACAGTAGGAGGAAAAGAATCGAAAAATGATGGGAGGAGGTTCCTCCAACTAGCAGCCTAAGAGAAGCCATGGTAGCTCAACTTTTGGTAGTATTAGAGGGGCTGTTTTATCAGCTATCAATTTACAGTCACCACGACCAAGAAGTTAGAGCACTGCCCCTACTACTATCTCTGCTTCTCAAGCTCAATCATATCAATCTGAGCAGTGTAGAAACTGTAGAAAGGTATATTCAAGCAAGTGTATGGAGCCGAGAAAGTGTTTTTAGTGCGGAGAGATAGGACACATAAGGAGAGATTGTCCATAGTTGGCTTAGAATTCCACTCAAGGAGGAGCTAGCTCGATGCAACTAGTGAGACATAGAGGGAAGACTTCCAGAATAGGTGCTCACTCTTCTGGATCCAAACAGAGGATTGGTATGGGCAGTAGTACACCTCTAGTAGAGCAGCAACATCCTGCTTTGCGAGTTTAAGTATAAGTTTATGCAATTATGGAGGAGGACGTTCAAGCCACTCTGGATACGATTACAGATATTTTCTGGACGAACATTTCTTTGTTATTGTATTGCTATATTAGGATTCATGTTCTGTGTAGTACTGGTGAACTCTTAAATAGTATGAGTGCTAAACCATAGTTTTATAAAGTGTTATGTGTGTTCTCGGTAGAGACGCTAAAGTTTTGATCAACACTGGTGTGCAAAGTTCTTTTGTCAGTGTGACCTTCGCTAAGGTTATTAGTCATCCCCTAAAGTCGTTAGATCCCCTTCTCATTATAATGACTCCTCTTAGAGAGCAAGTGGCTTATGATGAAGCATATACAGCCTTTGAGATAAAGATCAATGATATTGTGTTAGAGACAGATCTTATTCCCCTCAATCTCTAGGATTTCGAGGTGATATTGTGGATTGACTGATTAGAGAGGTATCATGCTAGGGTTGATTGTTTTAAGAAAGAGGTGAAGATTGGACCTTAGGGTGGAGTCCCGATTAAATTTACTAGTGACCGATGAATATTTCTATGTTCTTTGATATTGATGATCAAGGCTAAGAGGTTGATTTTTCAAGGATGCCAGGCATACCTGACATATGTGATTGACACTTCAGCAAAGAGGTTTGAAATTGGAGATGTCCCTATTGTGTGCAAGTTCCCTGATGTCTTTCCGAAGGAGTTACTTAAATTGCCAGTTGATCGAGAGTTTGATTTTACTATTGACTTGATCCTAGGGATGACACCAATATTTATACTACTGTATTGCATGACATCTGTAGAATTAAAAGGGTTAAAGCTTCAACTACAAGAGTTATTGGATAAAGACTTCATCAAACCTAGTCATTCACCGTGGGAAGCACCAGTATTGTTTGTTAAAAAGAAGGTTGAGACCCTTCGCTTATGTGTTAATTATCGGCAGTTAAACAGGGTTACCATCAAGAATAAATATCCACTCCCTAGGGTCGATGACTTGTTTGATCAGTTAAGAGGAGCTACAGTATTCTCAAAGATAGATATGAGCTCTAGGTACCATCAGTTGAAGATAGATGAGAATGATGTGCACAAGACTACTTTCCGAACGGTGTATGGACACTATGAATCTTTGGTGATGCCATTCGAATTGAAAATTGCACCTACAGTATTTATGGATTTCATGAACATGATGTTCTATCTTTATTTAGATTAGTTTATCATAGTCTTCATTGATGATCTTCTGATTTATTCTAAGGATAAAAAGAACCATGCTAGACATCTCCGGATTGTGCTGCAAATACTTCATGAAAGACAGTTGTACGTGAAGTTCTCAAAGTGTGGATTTTGGTTCAGGAAGATAGGATTCCTTAGGCATGACATATCAGGGGAAGGTATTTTTGTGGACTCAAAGAAAGTGGAAGCTATACTTGAGTGGGAACAACCCAAGAATGTGAAAGAAGTCTGCAACTTTCTAGGTTAGCTGGTTATTATCAGAGATTTGCTGAGGGTTTCTCAGTGCTTATGGCCCTTTATTAAGGATTACCCAAAAGGGGATAAAATTTTAGTAGGATGATAAATGCGAGGCAAGTTTCTAGGAGCTAAAGAGGCAATTGACTTTTGCAACATTGCTTGCGCTACCTACCCAGGGGGTTGGGTATGAGGTATATAGTGATGCCAGTCACCATGGACTTGGCTATGTAGTTATGCAGGTCTAGCGAGTGATCGCATAAGCTTCTAGACAACTGAAGAAGCACCAACTAAATTATCCTACATATGATTTAGAGCTCGCAGCGGTAGTGTCTGCACTAAAGATTTGGAGACATTATCTTTATAGGGAGACTTGTCGTTTATACACTAACCACAAGAGTCTGAAGTACCTAATGACACAGAAGGAGCTAAGCCTCATACAAAGAAGATGGTTGGAATTGATTAAGGATTATGACTTAATGATTGACTATCACCTGGGAAAACCAAATATTATAGTCGATGCACTGCATTGTAAGTCCTATTTGGTAGTAAATGTTAAGCAAAATCCTTACATAAAACATTTGATGAGTGTACGGATCCTTGGGGTTGGACTCTCAGTGGAAGAGGATGACGGAACATTGCTAGTATAGTTTGATGTTTGGCTGACATTATTTGATGAGATTAGGAGATCGCATGCTGATGATCTCGAGTTAAAAGTCTTTGGGGAGAAATTTTCATTTGAAGAGAGGAAGGGGTTTCGACTGAGAGAAGATAGGTGATTAGGCTTCAGAGACAGAGTATGTGTACCAAATGACCAGAGTCTCAGGCGAGCTATCTTGGAAGAAGCTCACAGTTCACCTTATGCTATACATACTGGTAGTACCAAGATGTATTGAACTCTTAGAGAGAGTTATAGGTGGCTAGGGATGAAGAGAGAGATAGTAGAATTTGTGGCCAAATGCCTAACCTATCAACAGATTAATACAGAGCATCAGAAACCAGTAAGTATGTTACAGTATTTGCCTATTTCGGAATGGAAGTGGGAGCATGTGATAATGGATTTTATAGTTAGACTATCTCATACATCGAAGGGTCATAATGTTATTTAGGTTATAGTGGATAGATTGACGAAGTCTACTCACTTTCTGTCTATCCACACAACCTACTCATTGGAGAGGATGGTAAAGCTGTATATCGATGAAATTATGAAGCTATACAGGGTGCCAATTTCTATAATATCAGATAGAGATTTGAGATTCAGCTCATGATTTTGACTAAAATTTCAGGAATCTTTGGGGACTAAACTGAAGTTTAGTATTGCCTTCTACACCCAGACTAATGGTCAGTTAGAGAGGACCCCTCAGACACTGAAGGACATGTTGAGATCATGTGTGATGGAATTTTAAGGGAGTTAGGACTGGCACTTGCCTTTGATAGACTTTGCTTATAACAATCGTTATTAGATAAGTATCGGTATGCCACCATATGAAGCACTTTATGGGAAAAAGCACAAGACACCTCTATATTAGGATGAGGTTGGTACAGCCAAAGTCGAAGGAGCCGAATTGATAGAAGCTAACACTCAGAAGATGAAAGTCATTTGCGACAAGATGAAAGTCACCCAAGATTGTGAAAAGAGTTATGCAGATAAAAGGTGACAACCATTAGAGTTTGCATTTGGTAACATGGTTTCCCTTTGGATATTACCATGGAAAGGTATTATCCAATTTTATAGTCGAGGGAAGATAAACCCATAATATATCAAACCTTTCTGTATCTTAGAATATGTCGAGACTGTGGCGTATCCATTGGAATTACCACCAGACTTGGATAGGATCCATAATCTGTTCTATATCTCGATACTTAAAAATACATATCGGATCCATATCACATTTTAGATGTTGGGTCCCGTTTTTGAAACCCAACTCTTGCTCAGATAACATAAATGTTGGGCACTGTTTCTGGAACCCAACTCTTGCTAAATCAGAATCACTGAACTTATTTCAATAAGTTTCCTTAACCATCCTCGAATCCTCTTCTTGTTTTGATACCATAACTGTGTTGGAACCGATTTCGGAGGCCAAGATTCATTATCATAAGACATGTGCTTGTGCTTGTTACCATGCAAGGTTAATCCCATTTAACCCTCATCAGTCATCCTTGATTCATCCTCATTTCTTAATACCATAGTATCGGGCCCTATCTTCCAAATCTTTCTTATACTGAAGCAAAATTTTCTACGCTTAACTTTTATCCAGATATTGAGCATCTTAGAGGCTGGGTTAAAATTCTATTCCTCCAGAACGTTTGAGAACTCTATGTTTCTAGTTTATCTAGACATAGGATTCACCTCATTTGGAGGTCGGATAACGAAGTTATGGCTGGAAGAATCAAACAAGGTTTTGACCTCAATCATATTTCACCTATCTTGGGTCAAAAGGCATAGCTTGCTCTAGAGTCTTCAGTTCAAGATCATTCTTAGAGTGTTCAAAAAAGGACTTCAAGATCTACAACTTTCATTTGAAGACAAATTCTATCATCTGAAGGGTCAAAAATGGAGCAGACGATAGTTTCAAATGAATAGTTTACAGAAGAAGAAGTTTAGGTCACATAAGTAGAAAAGTAGGCGAAGTAAAAAGCAGACGAAACAAAAAGCGGACAAAGCAGAAAGCAGACTAAGTAAAATAGACAGACAAAGCAGAAAGCAAACGAAGCAAAAAGGGCAGACGAAGCCAAAGAGCAGACAAAACAAAAGATAGATGAAACAAAATACAGTAAGACAAAGCAAAGTCAATTTAAGACGATGCAACTCTTAAGACAAAGTAGAGTCAACTTAAGATGAAGCAAGGTCTTAAATCGATGCAGGGTCAACTTAAGATGAATCAAGACGAAACAAAGTCTTAAGACGATGCGAGGTCAACTTAAAATGAAGCAAAGTCTTAAGACGAAGCGTCTTCATAGATGATACAACTTTATAAACGATATCATGTCATCATAGCCGATGTGACGTCATCACAAACGATACGCCTTTACAAACGATACATCTTTATAGACAATACTTCTTTATAGACGATGCATCCCTATAGACATACTGACGTCATCACAAACAATGTGACATCATCATAGATAATACATCTTTACAGACGATGCATCTTTACAAATGATGCATCCCTATAGATGTAATGATGTCATCACAGACGATATGATGTCATCACAGACAATACATCTTTACAGACAATACATCTTTACCCTCCTAAGCATTTAGCTTACTGAGGACCATAACTCTCAATCCAAAGGTCCAAAAATTTCATACTATATGCCGTTGGAAAGCTAAAAGAAAAACCTACAATTTGGTCTGATTCAACCTAAATCAATCCAAATTTCTTTTTTTTAAGTCATAACATAAATTTTACCATATGGAAGGCTTGAAATTTTGAACGGAGCAACTTGGAATGTCCTGAACATAACCATTCAGCTATCCTTTTGACTTTATGAAACTCTCAAATCTTAACTTATTTGTCTCATCACATCTAACTGCATTTCATCAAACATAATTCCTGTCTTTCCTTTCCATGAATCTCACTTAGACGTACATGTGTATATGTATACATATATATATATATCCACTATTTAAGATCAAAACCATCTGTTCAAGCTGATAATCATCTCATTATCATCCATACAAAATTCATATTTCCTTAACCTCAAAAGAATACAGTTTTTTACAAATCTTTAATGGCATTCTAAGACACATTACAACATCATCTCAAAGTCTCAAATTTACAACAATTCTGAAACAAATAAACTTGGTATGCAACTATAATATTGTGCATTCCCAAAACTAACTCAACCTATAGATTAAGCAAATTTGGAGAATTTCCCTTAGGCTCTTAAACATTTGATCTCTTAGTTATCACCTGGAGATGGGGTAAAAAGGGGGTGAGCTTGAAAGCTCGTGGGTAACAGTTTATAAGAAAAAGATATGGAAAACTTTTAAAACCATTTTTCTTGTCATGGAAAACTTTCATTGAGTTTATAGAACACATGTTTCTTAGGCTTTTAGCCAAAATTCATAAGTCACAAAACATGAATGCATCAAACTTGTTAACATAACTTGAGCACATAAGCACATTAGAATGGTTTGGGTAGGTCCAAAAATATGACACACTACACATTTCCACATAATGGTCCTGTGCTTTTGTAAACTTGAGGGAGTCCATGAAGGAACTCCGTGCCACTAGCGAGCAGGCGGGAGAAGCCTATAACTTGGTCAAAATGCACATGACGGAAGTTAGGGGACTACCACGAACCCACATAACACATAATTCATGACTTGTAAACTTGTTGCCCAAAATGACAATTCTTGAAAACTTGCTTGTCATATACTTGAAATATTTTTTGAAAACCATTCTTGAAAACTTATTCCATAAACATGTATATTTTCAAAAATCATTTGCAAAGTATTTTCATCAAACATCAATACAATTCATGTAGTAACGTATAACAATTTCACAAATCATTCAAGAACAATAGATGCAACACTTATGATGCAATTGAAATTAGTAAACCTCTTTGATTTAAAGAAAAATAGTAGTGGCTTATTTATTCTATTATAAACATGTACCCACATTGATTTCCTTGCTTAGAGACTTGCTCAACAAGCCTCTTTTCTTTGCAAACAACTTGAGGTATCCAAGGTTCTTTCCTGCTGTATCTTTAATGTGTACTCCGTGAGATGATCTATTGAAATATGCCTCTTGTTTCTCTTGCCTCTCTTGATCCCTTGCTTCTTTTGTTCTCCTTGATTTCCTTAATTCTTCACCAAGTGAAGAGATCCTTGGCTCAAATGGAAGCTCTTTTCTTCCTCTACCTTTTTCCCTTCTTGAATAACCTCAAACTCTCTCTTGAAAGCTAAGAAAATTGAAACCCTAGCTTGTTTTCTCTTCTTTCTCTTTTTCATTCTTTTTGTGCTTCTCTCTCTTCTCTCTTTTCTCATCCATGCGTCTAGCTTCTTCGAGAAAATACCTAATTCGCGTTTTCTCCTTCTCTTAAATGGAAGACCATATTTTGGTATTGTCCTTCCAAAAATACCTCTCATATCCTTTGGTCTTCCTATTTTGCCCCTTCTTTCATTTTCCTCCTAACTCCTTTAATCTTCTTAAACACCATATTAACT
>JAOQMP010089272.1:0-16692 GCA_027563575.1 Erythroxylum pedicellare
ACATTTTTGCACAAATGTATAAGTATTCCTTTATGCACATGTACTTATATAAAATATGCACAATGCATGTTCAATGAAAATTTCGGGTTTCTTAACAAATCATTTAGATATCAAAGTCCTCATTAACCTCATTTGTACTTATAATTTGAACCAAAATAAAACAATGTGAAATCAATTTCACAACCTAATTGACCACTTCAGATTTTCTACCCACATGATTTTCGGTCAACATTGAATAATTAATCTGATAGGGAACATGACAAAATTAGGCAACACTTTCTTCTGAAACATTATTCAACCATGTCTTAAATTTTTAATGACTCCAATATCATCTAATTTGATTCAGTATGCTATGAGTTATGCTCAAAATACCAAAAACTGTATATATTTGAACATTTGGCTAGTACATGATCATACCCTCGAATTGTACAACTCATATCTTTTAACTTAGATATCCAAAAATTATAAATTTTATACCAATTTAAAGCTAAGATAATAAGCTAAAACTTTGGTGAATACACCTTAGCCTAATTCATCCTACATCAATACATTTTATTCAATAACAACACTACCTAATTTCTGTCCCTGGTAATGCTACTGCCTAATCCAAGACTTACTTTCAAGCTCAATTTCAAAACTCTTAAGGACAGAATTCAAATTCAGTTTCTTCTTAACAGTTAGAGCCAATTGTCTCTAGTTCAATTTAAATCATTTGTAAATCTACAGATTAAAATATAGCTATAATAACGAAGCATGTTCAGTAAAAACATTCCAGTTATCAAATTCCAGCATACCTCAGCTTTTTCATCCTAACTCACCCTTTCGGGATACCTTTGCACGATCATTATGATAAGAAAAATGGTGTATTTCAGTGAAACTTTCTTCTAGATAATTTTTCCACTATATTTCTAGTTTCTAATAACTCCAAAATCGTACAATTTGATTCAGTATACTAAAAGTTATAACTAAAATAGTTCATATTGTTTTTAAACTGCAACAGAACTCCTAATTCTATTTCCAGCTAGATTTTGAAATTATTAGAGATAGAATTAACATTCAACTTCTTTAGGAAAGTTGTAGAAATATGTCTCTAATTTTTTATGAATCAATAATCAATGTATTTGGAAATCTACAGTTCAAGATATAATCAAAATACCAAAGTATATTCAAGGAAAAATCTCCAGTTCATAACATTCCAACATATATCTTCACCAATATCTCATGCATTTTAGTCCAATTCACACATCATTCTCAATCCATTTAACATGCTATAAATACTAATCTTTTACTTACTTGTTCAGTTCTAATCCCAGCTTAAAACATCACTCCAAATCAGTACTCCAAACATGTAGAATCATCACACATTCAAGATGGAATTAAACAACTTTCAATTATGATGAAACAACAACAATCAGCTGGTTCTTTAGCTATTTTGTGATAGGTAAAATCATGTATTTAGTGTGATAATTTAGCATAACTTCAAGAAAAAAACAAGAAGGGGAAGACAGTAGAAAGTTTCGGTGGTGAGAGATGAGAAGAGAAGAGAATGAGCTTGGCTGAAACGACATGCAAAAACATTACACCTAAGGTGCTAGATGTCACCATATTATTTCAACATGTGTCCTTAAGCATGTAAGCCACTTATCCCTTCCATAAGACACCAAATGTCACCATTTAATCATTCCATATGTCTTCTAATTATTGGTCCACATGTCACATATTAATTTGTCCAATTTTCATTTACTTACTAGTCCACTTGTCACACATTTAACTATGCCAATTGTCTCTTAATTTTAGGCTTAATCTTCCAAAACTTTCATTTATCAATTTATCCTACCATTAAACATTTTTCCTAGTCCAAATGTACCTCAAATTCACAAAAATTCTATAATAATGCTAATGGTCTCCAAATAAATTTTGAACGCAAATAACTCAGAATTCACATTTTAATCACATTTATAAATCAATTATACCTGGAAAATGTTAATGAATGCATGTACAATTATTTGCATATGTGCAAAATCAATAATATCATGTGCATGTATGTCACATTATGCCTAAACATGAATTATGCTTCCTAATTTCTCATTAATCTCTAATAAACATCATTTTAATCTTAATTCAAGTGACAGGATGTTATAATTCTCCCCTCCTAACAAAAATTTCGTTATCAAAATGCTTAGCTGAATAATCAAATAGGTAGGGATATTGATTCCTCATATGCTCCTCTGTTTCCCATTTGGCTTCCTGACTCGAATGATTCTTCTAAAGGACTTTCACCATTAGGATCACTTGGTTCCTCAATTGTTTACTTTGATAGCCAATTATCCTCACAGGTTCTTCAACATAGCTCAGATTACTAGAGACTTCAATCTCCTAGGTCGGTATCACATGAGTTGGATCCGATCGATATCACCTAAGCATACTCACATGAAACACATTATGTATCTGAGCCATTTTTGAAGGTAAGGCTAACTTATAAGCCAATGGTCCAATTCTTTTAATTATCTCATATCGACCAATATACCTCGGACTTAATTTACCCTTCTTGCCAAATCTCAGTACACCTCGCCAAGGTGATACTCTTAGGAATATTCTATCACCGATCTGTTACTCCATATCTCTCTTGTGCTGATCTGCATAGCTTTTCTGTCTATCTTGTACTACTTTAATTCTGCTACGAATCAATTTTGCTTTATCAATGGTATCCTGAATCAACTCTGGGCCTTCGACAATTCTTAGACCCTCTTCATCCCAATATATAGGCGAACGATACTTCCTGCCATATAATGCCTCATAAGGAGCCATACCGATACTGCTGTGATACTGATTATTATAAACAAAATCAATCAAAGCCACATATTGATCCCATGCTCCTTGAAAATCCAGAACACAAGCTCTGAGCATATCCTCAACAGTGTTAATTGTTCTCTTACTCTGACCATCTATTTGAGGATGAAATGCAGTACTAAAATTCAGCTTTGTACCTAAAGCTACTTGTAGGCTACCCTAAAATCTCGAGGTAAATCGAGGATCACTGTCTAACACAGTGGACACTGGAACCCCATGCAATCTCACAACTTCATTTACATATCACTGAGCCAACTGATCTAATGAATAATTCTCTCTCACTAGTAAGAAATGAGCCAATTTGTTCAGTCTATCAACAATGAACCAAATGGCATCGTGTTGCCTCGAAGTCCTAGGAAAACCCATAACAAAATTCATCGTGATTCATTCCCATTTCCACTCCGGAATAGGTAACAAATGTAATTTTCCAATAGGAGCCTGATGCTCAGCCTTAACCTACTGGCAAGTTATACACTTAGAAACAAACTCTACTACTTGCTTTTTCATTCCTGACCACCAGTAATGTTGTTTTCATCCCTCCAAAATCTCTTTTCTTAAATTATAAACATCGGGCACACATAATCTTTGCCCTAACCACAATGTATCATCTCTAACTTCAAATTCAAAATCCATCTTTACTTTAACTTCTCAATTATCTTCATTAAGTATGGATCTCTGCTCTGAGTCTCTTTAATTCTTTTAAGCAACACAGGTCTCAACTTCAATGTGGCTATCAATTTATCATTTTGCTTTAGATTTAATTCAACATTTAATGCTCTCAACTGCACTAGGCTAGGTAACCTCGATAACTGTACTTGAGCCACACTGCTATTAGACTTCCGACTTAATGCATCATCCACCATATTAGCTTTGCCAGGATGATACTCAATGGTACAATCATAATCTTTCAACAATTCTATCCATCTCCTGTGTCTTATATTTAACTCCTTCTGGCTCAACAAATACTTCAAACTCTTATGATCAGTGAACACCTGAAAAGTTTCTCCATACAGATCATGTCTCCAAATTTTTAAGGCAAACATTACTGCAGCAAGTTCCAAATCATATACTGGGTAATTAAATTCATGAGACCTCAAATGTCCCGATGCATATGCTATTACTTTACCATACTGCATTAGTACACATACTAAGCCCTGATTTGACACATCATTATACACAAAATAAACTCCAGAACCTGATGGGATAACTAACATAGGTGCGGTAGTTAACCGATGCTTTGGCTTCTCAAAACTTCTCTAACAATCATCACTCCATCTGAAAGCCACATTCTTTCTCAGAAGTTTTCTCAAAGGGGATGAGATCAGTGAAAACCCCTCGATAAACCTTCTGTAATAACTAACTAATCCAAGGAAACTCCAGATCTCAGACACATTCCTCGGAGCCTCCCACTTCATCACTGCATATACTTTCTTTGGGTCTACTTGAATGCCCTGTCCAGACACTATATGTCCCAAGAATACCACCTGATCAAGCCAGAATTCGACTTATTGAACTTTGCATAAAGCTGTTTTCTCTCATTATCTAAAGAACTAATCTCAGAGGTGTAGTATGATCTTCTCTACACTTCGAGTACACCAAAATATCATAAATAAAGACAATCACAAAGTAATCTAAATAAGGTTGAAATACCTTATTCATCAAAGCCATAAAAACTATTGGAGCATTAGTCAAAGTAAAAGACATCATCAAAAACTCGAAGTGCCCATATCTGGTTCTAAATGCACTCTTGGGAATATCAGCCTCAGCTATTTTCAACTGGTAATATGCCGACCTCAAGTCTAACTTTGTGAACTCCTGAACTCCCTGTAACTGATCAAACAAATCATCAATCCTTGGCAATGGGTATTTATTCTTAACTGTGATCCGATTCAACTGCCGGTAATCAATACACAATCTCAGAGTTCCATCCTTCTTCTTTACAAATAGTACCGGAGCTCCCCAAGGTGATACACTAGGCTTGATGAAACCCTTATTTAACAACTCTTGTAACTAGGCTTTTAACTCCTTCAGTTCTACAGGTGCCATCCCATATGGGAGTATTGATATAGGAGCGATACCTTGAATAATGTTTATAGTAAACTCTGTCTCCCTTTCTGGGGGTAAATCTGGTAATTCTATAGGAAACACACCCAGGAAATCCCTAACAACTGGAATATCCTGAATGGTTTGTTCATTCAAAGTGTCAACTACGTGGGCCAGATAAGCCTCACATCCACCTCGTATCAGTTTCAGCACACTCATAAATGAAATTAGTCGGGCTGGCACTGCCTGACTAACTCTTCGAAACTCCACTCTCGGTTGGTTGGGAGATTCAAGAACTACTTCCTTTGTGTAGCTATTCATTACACCCTGATGAGTTCAAACCAATCCATGCCAAGAACTACATCAATTTTCTTTAACTGCAAGACAATCAGATCAATTTCTAACTCTCCCCGATCAATCCAAACTATACATCTTTTACATACCTCACCAACCACTATTGTACTACCCACTAGAGTATTCACCTCTAAACCATATTTCAGTATCTCTCGCTCACAATGCAATTTAGATGCTAGATGCAGTGTGATGAATGAATGCGTAGATCCTGGATCTACCAATGCATATGCTTCAAAATGAAAAACATTCAACACACCTGCTACCACATTTGGGGAGTTTTGCACCTCCTGTATAGTAATAACATAAATCCTAGCCTGAGACTGCGGCTGGTTACTCCACACCTCAATTCTGACATTGGGCCCTGTTGACTGAGTTCTCCCTCTACCTCTGTCTCTCTGTGCAGACATGCCAGCTTTATTATGCTAAACAGTTGTCTTACTCATTGTTCCTCCTCTATCTTCAAACTGTGATCCTAACATCTCAGGACAATCTCTGATCAGATGTTCTACCAAGCCATAACGGAAACAAGCTCCAGTTATCCTCCAACATTCACCACCATGTTTCTTACCACATTGTTCACAAACAGGGAGCTGTTGAGTCTGGCTGGAGGGAATTTGTCCTCTACTTCTTCCAGTCTAAACAAATCCATCTCTTGATCGGGATCCAGATTGCCTTGATCTAGCCTAGAATTGAGATGATTTGTTCTGGCGCTTTCTGAAGCTTCTACCAGAATAAACCTGAGATTCATCTTGCCTCTTTCCTTTAACCTCCTGTCTATACTCTCCCTGACCATCCTTCAGCAACTGTTCAATTCTGATTGACGCTACTCGAAGTTCTATGAAACTGCCCAAATTAGAAATGGTTAGTCTCGTTTGATCTCTATGTTCAAACCGTCCTCAAACTGTCTACATTTCTCTTCCTCAGTTGGGATCAATACAGTTGCATATCCCATTAACTCGTTAAATCTTATCTCATACTCTGCCACTGTGAGCGTTCCTTGCTTTAGATCTAAAAATTCTTTCATCTTTCGATCCATGTAAATCTTAGGCGTATAGTTCTCTCGGAACATCCTTAGAAAATCTTCCCAGGTTGAATTACAAGGTCTGGCAGAACTGCTTGGAACGATCTTCCACTACTGGTATACGGGACCTTGCAATAATGAGACCGCATAATCTAGTCTTTCTTCTGCCTCACAGTCCATCTGGTCAACCACTCTTCTAGTTCTCTCTAACTACCCTTCTGCCTCAGCTGGGTCTGTACTTTTATAGAAGTCTATAGCCCCCTGATTTTTCAGCTTATTATATCTTCTTTCTTGCCTTTTCAAAATTCTCGTAGGCATTTGAGCAAACTCAGGTATAGGAGACTCTACATTGGCTCCTACGGACTCCATCTCAACTGACTCTCCAATATGATCTCCTATGAAAGGTGACCTATAACAAACAAAAGTGTGATCACTTTCTAAATTTCTCACTATTCATCATATCTCAACTCATATTTGTCCCTAAAGATGCCAAACCATGCTCTGATACCAAAATGCAACATCCCACTACCATAGAGTATATACCCAAACACCCAAGGACATTCAAACATATCCTATGATAATGACATCTTAGAGCGAACATAAATCCAACTTAACATGGTATCATCTACCATAATTTAAAAGTCATCAAAATAAAACCATTCCTTGCATTCATTGACAAAAACTTACACTGTATTCATTGAACAAAAGCTTACATTTTATCCATTAACAAATATTTACAAAACCTTATACAAGTTCTTACAAAACGTAAACTACAACACTTTTAAAGTCATCTGACAGACCTCTAAGCCATAACTTAATGCAAAAGGTTCCTTTAGTCCAGTCTAAGCAACTAGGTCTCCTGTCTCGTACCTAAAAAGTCACATTGCAATTTTTATGAGTTTTGCGAACTTAATGAGTAAACCATCATTGATGATTTCACCCAGGTCAATCACACAAGATCACATAATTAACATATAATCATTCAGATCTTGTATAATCCAAATACACACATTATCATGTCAAATCATGATATCATTGGGAATTAGAGGATGTATATATATATACAGATGTATATGAGACTCCACATTCGTTATTACTGTTGTGACCGAGTGCCTTTCACATATAGATACAAATACTGGTCCATTGGGCTCAGTTAGAAACATATATCACCGAGCAAAGCTCTACGTGCAGAAAATCGAGCTCAAAGCTCTATCAAACTAGCTACTCTGGTCACAATGCCTTTATCTGAGCATGCATTTTATGAAATGCATAAATTATAGAATTTTCCATGTATAACAATCACAATTGATGCATAATTAGAATCTCATAATCATCAGACCTAAGTTCGGCATTCAACTTTTGCTGAGAATTCAAATATCATATAGAGTTTTGCAACAATTCATAACACTTCCAACACATACCCAAATATTAAACTCCTCAGACACTTTATGTCTAGAATTTAGAACACAATCATTACATATCAAATTCAATTATTCATTCTCATTTACATAAGAGTAGTACTTCCAACTTGGACAATTATTTTTCAGAATTTTGTACACAATTCAGTATACATTCATCAATATCAAATTCAATTCAGAAATAAACAAAACAAATCAAGGTGAGACCATCTTATGTTACTCACAGTACACTTCAATATGCTATTGTTTGGATGATCTGACAATGTCTGACTGGCATCCAATGTGCTCCTCTTTATCATACAAAACACATTTACATATATCACAATTTTGCATAAATTTATATGTCTTTCTTTATGCACATCAATGTTAGACAATATGCACAATGCATGTTCAATGACAATTCTGGGTATCTTATTGAGATTTTGTCACCATAACATTTAGATAGCAAATCCCTTATTACAATAATTTGTACTTAGGGTTTGGACCATTATAAAACAATGTGAAACTAATTTCATAACCCAATTGATAATTTCATATTTTTTTCTCATAACAAGCTTTCGTGTCAACATTACATAATTATTATGGTTACGTAAATGACAAATTTAGGCCACACTTCCTTCTAGAAAGTTGTTCTCCAACGTCTTAAGTTTCTAATGATACCAAGATCATGCAATTTTATTCGTTATTTGACGAGTTATGATCGAAACACCACAGACTGTGTACATTTGAAATTTTGGCTAATGCTTGATCATGTATTCAAGTTGTACACCTCATAACTCTCAATTACAATATCCAAAAATTACACACTTTATATCAATCGAAATATAAGAAAATAAGGTATAACTTTTGTGAAGACATCTTAGTCTGATTCGACACATATCAATTCAGTTTATTGAACAACAACAAGACCTGATTTCTGTCCCTGGTAACGCTACTGCCTAAGCTAAGACTTACTTTCAAGCTCAATTTCTAAACCCTTAAAAGACAGAATTCAAAATCAATTTCTCTTAAAATTTGTAGCCAAATGTCTTTGGCTCAATTTAAATTAAGAATCATTTTATTTGAAAATCTACAAATAAAAATATAGCCAAATTACTGAAGCATGTTTACTAAAAATATTCCAGTTATGAAATTCCAGCACACCTCAGCATTTTTATCCTAACACCCCATTTCGGGATAACTTTGCATGATCATTTTGACAAAGAAAATGGTGTATTTCAGTAACACTTTCTTCTATAACATTGTTACACTATGTTTCTTGTTTCTAAGAACATCAAAATCGTACAATTTGATTCAGTATACTAAAAGTTATACTTGAAACAGTTCAGATTGTTTTTAAACTGTAATAGAACTCCTAACTCTACTTTCAGACAGATTTTGAAATGCTTAAAGGTAGAATTAACATTCTAATTATTCAGGAAATTTGTAAAAATATATCTCTAATTTATTCTGAATAAAGAATCAATGTATTTGGATATCTACAGCTCAAGATATCATCAAAATATCGAAGTCTGTTCAATGAAAATTCTCCAGTTCATAACATTTCAGCATACATCTTCACCAATATCTCATGCATTTCAGTTCAACTCACACATCCTTCTCAAACCATTTAACACGCCATAAACACTAATCTTTTACTTACTTGTTCAGTTCTAATCTCAGCTCAAAAAATCACTCCAAATCAATGGAATTAAATGACTTTTAGCTATGATCAAACAATAACAATCAGTTGGTTCTTTAGCTATTTTGTGATGGGTAAAAGCATGTATTTAGTGTGATAATTTAGCATAGCTTAAAGAAAAACACAAGAAGGGGAAGATAGCAGCAAGTTTTGGCAGTTAGAGATGAGAAGAGAAGAGAATGAGTTTGGTTGAAACAAAATGCAGAAACTTTACACCTAAGGTGCTAGATGTCACCTTATTATTTCAACATGTGTCCTTAAGCATGTAAGCCACTTATCCCTTCCATAAGCTACCAAATGTAACCATTTAATCAGTCTATATGTCTCCTAATTATTGGTCCACATGTCACAAATCAATTTGTCCAATTTTCGTTTACTTACTAGTCCATTTGTCACATATTTAACTATGTCAAATGTCTCTCAATTTTAGGTTTAACCATCCAAATTTTTCATGTATCAATTTATCATAGCACTTAACATTTGTCCTAGTGCAAATGTACGTCAAATTCACCAAAAATTTTGAAATAATGCTAATGTTCTCTAAATAAATTTTGAATGCAAATAACTCACAATTCACATTTTAATCTATAAATCAATTATACCCGAAAATTGTCAATGAATGCATGTACAATCATATTCATGTGCAAAAATGTGCATGTCGTATTTAACTAAAGCATGATGTGCATTTCCTAATTTCTCAATACATTCTCATAAATCACAATTCTAACCTTAACATGGGTAACGAGATGTTACATTGGACCCCATTTTCAGAGTCTAACTCTTGCTTTGACACCATAAGATGTTGGACCCCGAATTTTTTTCAGAGCCCAACTATTCGTAATATCATAAGACGTGAGCATATTATCCTATAAGGTTATTTCCATGGAATCTCCTTAGCCAACATCAATTTATCTTCATTCTCATAACATCCCAAAATTTTCCTATTTGATCAATATATATCAAGATATGATTAAAAAGCAAAAGTACGTTTATAACTAAGTCATGCTCCTCCAATTGATTCCCTCACTTTATTTCCATCAATCTTTTTCAAATCAACACCAAAGGTTGCCAATGTTTATGAGAGATGGAAAAATATGTAGGAATCTATTGGTTTAATAATCACTTCATTTGGAGGTCAGATGATGAAGTTATGGCCAAAAGACTCAAGCATGATTATGTCCGATCATATTATACCTATCATGGGACAATTGCATAAATTTCACTAAAGATATTGGATTAAGGTTGTTTTAGAATGGTTGCGAAGAGAACTTCTAGAAATACAACTTTCATGAAGACCTTAAAGAGAGATTTTGCCATCTCAAGGGTCACAATTGCTAATTTCCAAAATGTAGATAGACACAGGCTTTGGTGTTTTTCAAACCCGTGAAGGTCCATTTTATGGACATAGACTGGGTTGAGGACATTTCTAGACCTGAGAAAGTCCATTTAACATATCTAAAGTCTATCTAACGGACATAGGTGAAACCTAAGCCCCTCCAAAGCCTTTCCAATGGTTCCTACATCCATTCTAACATAACTTTCACTCATAATCTTCCCAAATTCATTTCTTCTAATGCAATATCACTCCTTAAACATTTGATTACTAAATTGATTTCATGAAACTCCCAATTCTCAACTCAATTGACTCATCACATACAACTAACTCTCATCTTTCACTATAGCTGTCCTATATGCATCATGTGTAGCATTACTAACTTATAATGATCATATCTCTCAATTCCAACATCTAAAAATTTCATATTTTTTATCATTGGAAAGCTAGAAACGTAATCTACAATTGCAAGCAAACCACTTTGTCTAATTTAGCCTAGATCAATACAGTTTTTCCCATAAAGTTAGAACACAAATTTTTACCCCTATGAAAGCTTGAAATTGCAATATACAAACTTTGAGAGTCATAAGTAAAAACGCAATCATATTTCATTATCATCAAAAGATAAGGGTTTTACAAAGCTTCAGTGGGCATTCCCAGCCACAATACAACATTTTGTAAAATCCCAAAATATAAAGGGTACTTGAACAAATAATACTTCAATATAAAGCATCATGTTTACAAAGTCTAGCTTAAATTACAAAATATGCCTAATCGGACTGATATCTTGACTCTCTTTTACTCGATCTCTTGCTCATCATCTGAATATGGGAGGAGAGTAGGGATGAACTTGAAAGCTTGTGGGCAACAAGTTTATAACGGAGAAACAAGCAAAACCTTGAAAATATTCATTTGTCATAGAAAATTCATATTGAATTTGTAAAGCATATGTTTTTCAAATTCTCGTCATGTTATCCAATTCATAAACAACACAATTTATGCATTCATTAACTTGTTCACAAAATTATAAACACATAAGAATATTAGAAAGGTTTGGGTAAGTCCAAAATAGAATGTTCTACACATTTCCACATAATGGTTTTGTGTAGCTGTGAACAAAGCGTGCTATTGCAATCCCACATAATGGTCTTACGTAGACGTGAACTTATGGGAGCCTATAAAGGAGCTCCATGCCACTAGTAGACAGGCAGGAGAAGCCTTTAGTCAAAGTGCACTTGACTTAACTTAGAAGACCACCACAAACCCATATAACATGTAATTCATGGCATAAGCATATTGCCCCAATTGGCATATTTCCAAAACTTGTTTTTGACGAGCATGAAATATTTCGAAAACCATTTCCATTTCCATTTCACAATTCATCAACAAAATTCGTATACTAAACATATAGCAAATTTCTCAAATCATTCAAAGAGCAATAATATGACGTTCATAAAACAATTGAAATCATTTTGTGCTCTTAAATTTGAAAAGATAATCATGGCTCATTACTCAATTATAAACTTGAACCCACCTTGAATTCCTTCCTTAAAGACTTGCTCAAAATGCCTCTCCTAATGCTCCTCTTGTCTCACTTGATTTCCTTTAATATTTATAAAAATCCCCATTCAATAGGAACTCTAATTTGAGGACCCGAGGAAACATATGTATAAAATTGATCCTAGAAAGCTTAAACTCATGCAATTCTTAAGCTTTAAGAACTAAACCTTTCCAAAAATCCAAAAGATTCAAAATGGGCTTACCTTGATTCTTCACCAAATGAAGACTTTCTTGGCTCTAATGAAAGCTCTTTTCTTCCTTTGCCTTTTTCTCTTCTTGAAAAACCTCAAAATCTCTCTTGAAAGCTAAGAAAAATTGAAACCTAGTTGATTTTTTTCCTTCCTTTCTCTCATGCACGAATTCTGTCCTCTTATTTTCATTTTTTTCTCTTCTTCTCCTTTCAATCCATGTTTTTCTCTTCTTAAAAAGCAAGACCACATTTCCCCTTTCCTATAATTCCCTTAATGAGCATAAAATGTCCACTTTGCCCCTTCCCTGATGCCTTATAGTCCTTATCCTTAAGTGAACTACCAAAAATACCCTTATATAATCTTACTACCTTAATACTTGAATTCAATTAACCTATGTCGTATATTCTTACTAACATTAACATAATAATTAGCTCCACAAAATAATTCCATAAAGATCTCATAATTAATTTAAATCATGCTTGTTCATCAAGAAAAAATTTTGGGGCCAACAACATCGTTACATTATGTCCTATTTTCAAATGATCTTGAACTTATTATGCCCCTAATTCATTGAAACAAACAAAATAAGTTAAGAAGAAGGATTCTAATGATTTGATCAAGTCTTGATATGTTTGATTCTTTCTTGTTCGTTTTTTCTTACTTATATTGAATATATGCTCTCCACTTTGCTGATTTTATCCATCCATTGGTTGTTCAATTTGTTTAAATGATTCTTTTACTTAACAATTTAGTTTAATATATCCATGCTAGGAAAATCGAACCATGAAATCAAAGTAATATAAGGAGTAGTACTTGTCTAAACATTAATTATAGATGGAATTCTCTTCTAATAATTTTTTGTTATTGATTGTCTTAACTACCTGTTTCAGTTTATTTTTGTTTGTATTTCTTCAGTGAAAACCTATCAAAAACATTCTTTTAATCATTTTATTTAGATTGAAATATAGTTTAAGGTTTTCTTATCTATATTACTTACTCAAGGAATTAGCTCTTACTTAACATTGCATTACTTGTTAATGAATGGTGAACTTGCCTTAGTTGTCAATAATGGAGTAATAGAAAAACTTATAACTTGATAGAAAACAAAACAACCTATCCTGTTTTTGGTGTCACTGACAATGAAGCAACTAGTTTTTAGAAGATACATTTAACTTTTTTTCCTAGTCTTGTATATTTGCTATATATTTGTTCTTCTCTTTAAATGTTTTATTTTTTTCTTCCATACTTGTTTCACTTTGATTATTCAATCACTGTAAAATGTCAAAGAAGAGTAAACAAGGAATAAATGGTAGAACCATGAGTAAACGACGAATAAATAGCCAGTCAACTAATAAATTAATAAAAATGACCTAGGAATACCTAACAATTAACAAAATAAAATTTGACAAAATATTACTAAGTGAATTTTTTTTCTTTTTTTGATTGGAACAAATTACATTTAAAACAAAACAACAATTATGTACTATTTACAACACAATTCTAATTCAAATGATTAATCATGCATAATAGCACATAATTTAATGTAAGGACTCAGAAATCATGAAGCAAAAGACAAACCTGGTGCAGTATGAATTAATGAAAAAAAAAAAGGAAGCAAATCAGGCCTACTTTAAGAAGTGTTGCACCCTAAAAGGAGAGGAATATAACAAATCAAAATTGGTGCTATGTATAAGAGGAACAGAAAACAACAATTAGAGATGAAAAGAAATTAAATGATAGAACCTGATTCCAAACAACCAAAGAACTAATACCAATTGATAAGAACCAAAGCTATAATGAGCTTAAACCCAAACCAAATAAAGAATTCATAACCCTAAAATAGAATTGGAAAACAAGGAAAAACTTTATCCTAACCAAACCTATTGGTTAAAACCAAATTTACAAGGTATTTAGATCACCACAAGTTGTCTTGCTAAGATTGTGTTTAATTCTTAGGTAAATAACCAAAATGAAGCTCCCATAAAATATGATAAAATTTTTAAAATTCGCATTATTAATATGATGAATAGAATACACCCATATAACCTTTTATTTAGTTTTTTAGAATCATAAAAAGGAAAGGCTTCCCCTATCCTTGACTAGGTGATAGAGGCTAAAATGATTGGGGAAATAGATATTAACTATTAAATAGTAGTCAAAATTAAGGAAGGAAATTAACTAAAATCTAAAATAAATTTTAATTAAATAAGGACTCTTAAATAAATAAGAAAACAACTAAACTAAGACTTGTTTTTACTAAACACTGCTAAACATCCCTTAATACATCTCGTATGTGAACTAGGTAGAATGAAAATGTGAATTTGAGCCTCTAAAGATTGATTCCTCATGTTTAATATGTATTCAATTCTTTATGTTATAAAAACAAGATCAAACTTAGAAACACATTAAAGTCTTTAGGAACAAGATTGCCCCTTTAGCTTGAATTTCTCAAGTTAGCCCTTATAAAGCTTGATCTTTGATCATGTCATCAGCCTTCAATTCCTTACAAATGATCTTGACTCTATAAGTTTGGATTTCATCTTACAACTTCTTGAAGCTTTTGATTTCCCTGAAAGTTTAACAAATTGGTTGAAAGAATGTGTGAACATAACATCCTTTAGTGTGTTGATTAATGGAGAACCTACAAAGATCTTCAAAGGGCACAAAGGTTTAAAGAAGGAAGACCCTATTTCCACCTACATTTTCATACTTTGCATGGAAGCTTTGTCTAAATTAATGAAGCAAAAGATAGCTTTGGAACTAGTTTTCAAATCCTAAAGCAGATGCAAGAGGATTGGCCTAGTAAATCTATCTTTTACAGATTATCTGATGTTGTTTACAAGAGCTCAGGAGAATTCAATAAGGCTATAATGTATTATATTCTCCATTTTAAAGAGCTATCAATGCTAGAGATAAGCCATGGTAAGTCAGTTACTCCTATCAATAAGTGTTCAACTTTTGGAAGCTAGATTATTGGATGAAATAGTTTTAAACACTCACAGAATTCCTGTAACATGCCTTTTTCTCACCTTGGCTATAAGGAGGATTGTGGAGAAAGTCTAAAGAAGACCATGGTGTAATAAAGATTTGTCTTATAGAGGTAGATTATAGTCAATAAAGTCTATAATCAACTCCATAAGCATATATAAGGCTTCATATATGTTTTTCAAAGAATCTAATAAAATCCTTGAAAGTATTAATGAGGGAGTTCCTTTGGAGAGGCAAAAATAATCGAAATTCCCATGTAAGGTGAAATGAAGTAACCAAACTAGTTTAAGAAGGAGATTGGGGTTAACTCCTATAAGCATAAGGAACTGATCAAGAAAAGGGTATGGAGATTGGTGCAAAGCAAAGAGCCCTTATAGACAAGGTGGATTTGTTCTTACTTTTTTACGAGAAAGAACCATTCAGAAATCAAACCAAGGCCTTTACATTCTTGCTTTATGTCTTAGTTACTAAAGATTAGAGGGACTCTTCCTGGCTACATCAAACACAAGGTATGTAATGAAGAAAAAGCATCACTATTCTTTAATAGCTAGAGTAATATTGTTCCACTAATAGATTCCACAATGTTAAACCACATCTAAGAAATTCCCATGAATTCAATGGTTAAAATATAGATAAGCTCCAATCAATGGAAGAATGTTGTTCAGGCTTAGTTCCATCTATACCCAATTATAATGCATGCTCAGGTAGAGCAGATAGCTATCTACAGTTGGGAAACTCCAATATGGAATTTAACAACAAATCTTGAGTGAAACTCTTAAAGCCTAAAAGAGTCAATATGGTTTGGAATAAAGTGATCAATAATAGGTTCTTAATTCTTAAAGTCTCCGTCATAGTATGCCTACTAGTATTGAGAAGACTACCAATATTAGATAGATTAATTTATGTTAATTTATTAGGCTTATGCTATTAATGCAAGCAACACCTAAAAATTCATTAACATATCCTTTTTAACTATTTTTATTCCTTGAATATTTGGGAAAGGGTATTGGAATTGTTTCACCTATAAAGTTCCAACTTAACATATATGGAATTCATTAAATAGGTGCAATGAGATAGGACAATATACAAAGGAAGCATACTGATATACATTATAAGCATAGAATCTTGTACATATATGTTATGCAAGGTGATGCGGAACCCCAAGACCCTTAATCAACCCTTAGAACTCGTTATCAATCAAATCAGAATTAGTTTCTCAACAAAGCAATTCAGATTAGGATTTGTTCTTACAC
>JAOQMP010089317.1:0-16686 GCA_027563575.1 Erythroxylum pedicellare
AATTTTAACTTTATATCATCAATCAACTTTCTGTTTAAACAAATTAAATATATAAACAAATCAAAATATTATGCATAAATAATTCATAACTGTTGAAATTATGCATTAACCATAAGGTCATGAAATAAAGTTTAAAGTCGGGATTTTTCAAAATTTTTTTTAAAATATTTACTGATGGAAAATAAAAGTATGTCGGTAAAATCTATTATATTTATCAATGGAACACCACAAACTGTTGATAAAATCTATGATATTTACTGACGGAATAAAGAATCACCGTCGGTAATATCGTCAAGATTTGCTGAACTGTTGGTATACTCACTGATGGGAAATCATAACCATCGATAATGTTACCAATGGAATAACCAATACCATTTGCAAATATTCTGAGGAAAGAAAATGACCGTAGGTAAATTTATCAACGATCACAGCCAACCGTCGGTATATTCATAGACGGTTACATATAATGTCCATTGGTAAATTTACCTACAACCATTTTTACGACGCCTTTATTTGGTGGTGGATTCTGTCACCAATTTATATTATCGACATAATCCAAAGATTTTCCGTTGGTAATATCTGTCATTTTTTATAGGTAATATCCGTTGCTAAATGACATCTTTCTTGTAGTGTTGGTTTGATTGATATATTATGATTCAATTATATGTTTAATTTTTGTTTTAATAGATCCAAAATATTATATCATAATCTAATTTCATACATAGAGATTGATAAATACTTTTTATGAATAGATCTACAGCAATCAAAAGGAGTAGATTGCAATCCTAGAGATAGGATAACATAAATCCTCCATGTTAGGGTTAAACATAATAGCAGGATTCACAAATCGATAGAGCTATCCTATAAACTTTAACCTGAGTAATTTAGTTGAAAACCATAGGATTAATTGTTATTAGATTTGAGGTCAGCTATTAACATAGCATAGGAATCTGCAAGGTCCAATAAATCAATAAAACAATTGCATAATAAAAGATCAATCAATTAAGGGTTTTTAGGGGGATTCAAAACCTAGACATAATTCTTGATATCAATAATTTTCTGATCGTATCTTTCGAGCTTTAAAATTTATAAGCCCTTAAATACCGTAAGCACATATGACGCTACTGTAGTATAAGAGGTATCGATCTCATAAGGAGGGGGAGTAATCTATTCTTAAAATCTATAGCTAGAATAACCTATAAAACTGAAAATAAAGATGCAACATAAATTAATTACGAGAATTGAATTCAAGTAATTAAATTAGAAATTAAACACAAAAGTATTAACAAGTGAGCAATATGCAGTCATAATAGAAATCAACCTAAGGAATTTACCAATTTATGACAAAGGGGATTTTACTCATCATTAATGCTAACCTAGCCGATTATATGTTAATGGAGTGTAAGTTCTAGACTATCCTATGTTTGATTACTCTCTCTCAAGCTATAACCATTAAAAACTAAATTATAAACCCTAATCAGATTAGGAAATTTGATTTAAAACCCTAATTAGATCTAGAGCACTCTAATAAACTATCAAAACATCACATATGATCTCTCTCAACACAGTTACCAATATGATTTATCACAGTTTTTATTAAATCGCCTAACTCTCATCAATTCGATTTAATCATTTTTCATTTAATTCACCCTCTTTGTTCATTATCGAATTATGCAAGAATGCAATCAAATCACGACATTCATCCAATAAACACAATCACCTAAATTATCATTTAATCAAAATAAAATTTAAAGGAGAGTTTAGAATATCATCAATATTCCAAATCCTGTCATCATACTATTTCTCTCAACTATATACATAAATAAAATCAAAACAAAAAGGAACTATGACTTCGAATAGACGATGGAAGGCAGCAACGTCGAAAACCTCCTGATCTGGGAAATACATCGAGTCATCTTTGTCTTCCTCTTCTTCATCTTCCTTCTTCTTCTTTCTCTCTCTCGGTATTCTCTCGTTAGTTTTTCAAGTATGGTTACAAGAAAAAGCTTCCCTTTTATCTTCACTTGTTCTTTAAATAGTTTTTATGTTTTGGGTAACCTTAGGATATTTTTACGGTCTAAAAGGTCCAAAAAATCCTTTGAAATGTCAAGTTCGTAAGTGTTTGTGCATCTGCCAGACGCAGGCCACAATCGTGGGCCATTTCTAAAGCTTCTGTCATGATCGTGTATGCAGGCCACAATCGGGGGCTTGTGTTAAAGCCCAAGTTACCTCCAAAACTCCTCCGTTCTTTGATATTGACCCTGAAACACTAGCAAACACATCAAGTAACCTCAAAAATATAATATTTAAGCTTAAAAGCTTGTACCAACCCATAAAACACTTAAAATAAAAATAATTAACAAACTAACACAATTCTAACCTAAATGCATACTAAATGATTGAATTAACGACTAAACATATATCAAACTATACCCTAAAATACAATGCAATTTACACTTATCATTTTCTAAGTGAGTTCTTAATTCTCTGTAATTTATTAAAATTTTATTTTCTTTATATTAGAAATCACAATCAATTTATAGACTAGATAATAGGATAACGGTAACTACTAGTAATCACTATCCTCATGGGATCAACCTATATTTGCTGGTATTAGATGGATTCAAGTTTCATTTAGGATTTTCTAGAACTATTTCCTATAAACAAAGATATAAATTGAAATTACCTTGTTGAAAAGTGTTCTCTTTCTTAAGAGAGGCCACATATGGCCTTTGTTTTCTCCTTTAAAATGAACTTTTGTACTTTAGTAGTTAAGGTTCCTGGCAAGTCCTTAAAAACTACAGAGTGAGGAGTCATATAATAAGGTAAGCAGTCCCGACAAAACTGAATTATGTCATATTCTATAAAGCCCACAAAAAGAAAAAGACAACCTAACTTTAATAAAACTAATCTAACCTATAACAAAAAAAATTAAAAATGAGGTGAGTATAAATTAAGAAGACATCAGATGAGTAATAAGAAACTTATCTAAAAGATATCTTCTTATTCTTCGCCTTTTTTCTCAGCTAGTAAGTGTATTAAAAAAAACACACCATCTTTCTCCTACGTGTGAAGCTTTTCTCATATATTTCCTCATTTTGTTTATTTTATAGTAAATTAGTGAGAAAATTGTGGAGATTAATAATAAAAAATCTCTTAAAGGCATAAAACTTCGCATAGGTAAAACTTTTTTGTCAACAATTCTATGCCTTTTATTTGTGATTTTTAGTCATCCTAAACTAGTTTATTGTTAGAAATCATATTGTGATTGTTTGGGACAATAATTTTAAAGTCATGCGAAAAATAAAAATGGAGAAAAGGTGGCTAAAAAAATGAGAAAAATAGGAGAGGGTAAAGAAGAAGACATTTTAGGAAAATTTAAGATATACTAAGGGGAAAAATAAGAAATGTGAAAATTTAAGGATAAAATTGAAATTTAATTCCTATAAGGATATTTTTGTAATAATAAAAAGAGGGTAAAATAGGACTTTAATAGTTAAGGGTATTTTAGTAATTATAGTGGTTAGGTAAAGTAAGAATATTTTAATAATATAGAATAAAGTAGAAAAGGGAATGATTTTGGATTATTGAGTGTAATTGAGTTGAAAATTTTTCTTGAATAAGTTTAATAGAATTTTGTAATGTCTAGATAGATTAGACTTATCAATTAGTTGAGTCTAAAAATTAGGTAAAGATAACCTTAGACTGTACTCTTAGAATAATGTACGGTTCATAAAACTTTGAATTTTTTTATTAATAAATTATTTTACAATGAACCATATTTTGAATTAGTCATTAATTAAATTAATGATTAATAATTACAAATATAGATTTCTAAAATATATGCATTGTATTTATTTATTACATAAATAATTTAAAAAATACAAAATATTCCACATTTATTTTTTGTTATGTATTATGAGGTGTATCACTCGATGATTCAATAAAAAATTTATAGTTATGCATGAGTATAACTAAGAATATTAGGGTAAATAAATCACATCCATGAAATTAAATAGAAATTGGGTTATAATAAGCTCATAATAAATTGTGTAAATTATAAATCTATAACTTGCTTAAGATGGGCTATATTCAATAGTTTTAAATATAAGTACACTCTAGGGATGTCTTATGTCAATGGCTAGGTATCAGAATGGTATTGGGATATCTTGAGTCTTGGTGATATCTTGGGTTAATGGCTAGGTACTAGAGTGGTCCTGCGGTACCATATTAGATTGAGAAATTGAGGTACCCTATACAGATGTTTATACATCTAATTACATTTTCACTTAGTGATTGATTAGGATGAGTGGAGATGAGTCAGCAGACCAATATACGTAAGCCTACTAGGTTAAGCAAGGCTTAGATAATTCAGTTAGTAATAGGATAAAACATAAATGACATTAATAAAATAATGTTAGTATTAATCATTACTAATGATAAAATTTTGGATGTTTGTTGAATGTTTGGATAGGATGAATATTGTTGTGTTTTTTTGGTATTACATGTATGTTTTAATCATTTGACTAATTTCTATCTATATTAAGTTATTTGATTTTAAGGGTACGATTAGTTACCCTTACTAAGTTAGCAGCTCACTCCTTATTGCTAATTTTTTTTTGGAGATAAAGAGATTGCCAATAACCCCAATGCACATGATTGACAGAGTGGAGTTTAGGTGGGTCCAGTAGATTAAATCAAGTAAAGTTATTTTATTGTATATAATTTTGAATATGACAATTCAGATAGTTGTGCTTCTATAGATGATTTTTGTGATTATCAAACATCATTTTTAGAAATAATGAAGATTTTGGTAATTAATGATATAATTGGGGAATAATTTTAATAAATTGCAATTTAAAAATTATTAGAGTGTCACATTTAGGTGGTATCATAGCGGGTTTATGTTTCTAGGGAAAATTAAGTGAAAAAAAACAAATGATATGTTCTTGTCTTATCTAGGATGGTTTCAAGAGATGATATTGATAGCTCAAAGTCAACTAGGGAATCAGATAATTTGATATGTGATCCGGATGTGCCTAATCAGGGGGATGCTAGAGAGGTTCAAGTAGGAGGACAGATGCTAGTGCAACCTCTAATGATTTAGTTCTTTCATATGATGCAATAGGTAATTACTGCAGCTCCAATCTGAGGTGATTTTGGGGTGGACCGTAATTATGAGCATGTTTATAAATGGGTGAAGTGTAGTTTTAAGGTACTACTAATCCTAAGGAGTTTGAGCTATAATGGAAGCGGACAAAGTTAGTTTTAAGCCATCTGAAGTGTACGTTGAAAAGAAGGTTATAGTATATTGTTTCATTATTTCAGGGTAACGTATTGACTTGGTGGAAGTTAGTAAAGAGATCTTATGAGGTACGAGAGATAACTTGGAATGAGTTCCAGAGAGAGATTAGAGACAAATACACTCCATATATATATTAGGATCGAAAGAAGATGAAGTTTATAAGTTTATTTTGACACAAAGGAGATGGTGGTGGCAGAGTATGAGGCTCTCTTTGCAACTTTGTCTAAGTATGCATTAGAGGCTATGGCAAATCTAAAGGATAGATGTTACTAATTTGAGCAAGGTTTAAGGACGAAGATTTGTTTGATGTAATTCTCGGGATGGATTAGTTAGCTCAACATTAGGTAGTAATGGATTGTTATACAAAGGACGTGATGATAGAGTTTTTGGGGAAATTGAAAGTGATATTTATGGGAGAACACAGAGTGGTTCCAATATGTGTGATCTCGACCATAACTACTAGATGGATCATATTATAAATATGAGGTTGATGAGTCTTAGGTTAAAGGATGTTCCTGTGGTGAGGGAATTTTACGAGGTGTTCTTAAATGATTTATCAAGTTTACCGTCTCAGTGAGAGATAGATTTCACTATTAAGACTATACCCAGAGTTGTATTAATTTTTATTGCACCTTATAAGATGGCCAATGGGGGTTCACAGCTATGTGCTCAATTAAAGTTCTGGCCTCTATAGGAGTCTTTTCACGTAATGCCCCAGCACTTACTGCATCGACCAGACTCCTTTCCTTAGGTAACCATCCCTTATAGAAGTATTGGATGAGGTGTTGCTCTAAAATGTCATAATTAGGACAACTAGCATATAACTTATTATCCTATAACTTAAAGCATTCCCAATACTTATAAAAGGACTCTCCATTATGATGTTTTATCCTACATATTTCCTTTCTTATATTAGCTATCTTCGAACCTAAAAAGTGATTTTCCAAAAATAGCTGCTTTATTTCAATCCACTTGTTAAGGCTCCCAACAAGCAAATCTAATAGTCAGTCCTTTACTGCACCCTTCAATAAGAATGGGAAAGCCGTTAATATGATCTGCTGGTCTATCACAAGTGGATGTTTCATACTCAGACATACCAAATCAAGTCCCTTGAGATGCTTGTGTGCATCCTCACTTCCAAGTACGTGAAAGTTAGGTAACAAATGGATAATCTAGACTTATGTTCAAAAGTTACATGTTCAGCAAAATTAGGAAAAGTAAAATGAACAATGGACTTTGAGTTAAGTCTGGTGCAACAAACTGTTTTAATTTTCTTAAATTGGCCATTGTTTTTTCAAATTCAAGTTCTTTTTGTGCTTCTGTATTCATTTTGGTCTCCTTTTGTAACCTGTTAATTTGATCTCTAAATTAAATTATATGGTTCTTTATGCGAAAATATTATTACTACCATACAATAATAAAGAGATCTTCAAACTAAAATTTATAGCAGTGATGAGTAGAGATCACATCCGTAAGGAATGTATGTTTATCTTTTGAAATGAAAAGAATCAATGTTTAGGAAATAAGGGGTTTTGGTTTGGTTCATGACTGCGCATGTTAAGTGCACTGTAAAATTTGCCTAACTCTGTATACTAAAATTTGTAGTTGTGGTGATTTGGGATCAAATCCACAGGGAATGTTTCGTTAATTTCTATAATGAAATTAATTGATGCAACTAAAATATAAAAGGGGAGGGGGTTTAGGGATTTAAAGCAATCTAGAAAATAAAGTAAAAGTAAACTATCGAAAATTGAAAATGATTAAAGTGTCAAACATAAGTAAGGTCTGGTTCTAGTGTCAATCTCGGCCTAAACACGGTTAAACATATCCCATCATCCTAACATCGTCACACCTCTCTTTGGACTATTGGTCTGAGATTAATAGTATGCTCTGTTAATTCTGATTTTCCCTTAGGTTGTGTTTAATTAATATACGATCATTAATTAAACTTAGCTACCGAATAATCTAGGATATGATCTCTAGATACAATTTGGCAGTTGCATTACGAAGTGGAAAACGATCAATATAGGCAGTAACCTCACATGTTCAAGTTATCCAACCTAAGTTATGTTATTCCTAAAAATTCAAGACCACGGATGCTACTAAAAAATATCAAATGTGATGATTACAGATTACATTCAACATTATAGCAATAGGTTCATAATAGAATAATCCAAATAACGTATTAAGATCATTTATACAAAAACCCAATTCAATGTTCACAATTAAGATAAAAATTTGAAAAGAGATTAACAATTTTAATGAGATGAAATAGCTTAACTATGACTTGGTGTCAATATCACCGTTGAATTGGTGTTGGGAAGTTAGTCTTTCATCTCTTTCTTCAAGCTCCAACCTTCGGCCATTCTCACCATTGCCTTTGTCGATGTTAAAGAACGAAGAGAAATAAAGAGGAAAATAAAAGAAAACCCTTTCGACTAGGTTATGTCCTAAATGACTTATTTGACCGTCATTAAAACATTTCCTTTTATAGAATGAAACTAGGTTTAAGTGGACTTGTGTCCCTTCTCTCACAGGTGTGCAATTAGGCTCACGAGTGTGACATGCCTTGTCACACCCGTGAGTATGTGTGGCATGAGAATGACTAGTGTGTCACACCCGTGACATACCTTTTCACAGTGGTGACAAGCCTCTGATGACTGTGAGAGACCTCTCACAGTGTGAGAGGTGATGCAAGGTTGCGAGAGAAACTCTCACACCCATGCATACCAATATGTGGCTGTGAGATGCTCTCTTCACTCTTCATTCTTCATATTCTTCCTTCACACTTTATCTTGTCTCTTCTTCTTTTAATCCTCTTCTTCTTCATGCTATATGAATCAATAGAGTATGGAAATCGAGAAGGTGGCTTCAATGAACTTGCTTTCGAGTAACTTTAGCTCCTTCACTTCCAAAGTACACCTAAAAATCAAATATGAGCTAATGTGAGTATCTTAAGCATTTGTAAGGCATTAATCACTAAGTGTGGTAAGTTAAATGAGTCAATATTTAAGAAGACATCATTTTCCCTCACATTTAGCTTTTGACTGTCTTTGGGAAAATCGTCAAAATCAAAATCACAACCTAAAACATTTACTCATTTTCCATATTTCCTAAGAATAGATAATTATAAGCAAAGATGAATGACTTTCAAAACCTATAGCAATAACTCAACATTTAAAGATTTTACTCATGATCAATCAACATTCATCAGCCTTAGAAATTGAGTGATCTAGAGGTGGACTTGGAAAAAAGGTGTTTAAATAAGATATTTCCACGGGTACACTCAAACACCATTCATGATCATAATAATCCACAACTTTGCATATCATTTCATTTCTCCATCACTAAAAGTCACATGCATAATCATGAATCGAAGGACTTGTCTAGGATTGTATTGTGGGAAAGGGTAAGGTGAGATGTATTTTAGGTAATGTAGCATAAAAGTTATCAAGCTAGTGAAGCAAAAGTAACACTTAATGAGATATCAAGTGAACAAATTAGCATTCATTTAAAACTACGTATCATCAGCTATGAAGAATGCAACAATTATGTTTCACAACTCAATTCATATCTCACACCATAAACCATATGAACATAACACAAAGAGTGCTCCATCCAAAACAAAATTCATATTATATGTAACATATTCAAACCACTCATTAAAGACAACGTAAGGTGGATAAACCATTAATTAACAACTTTTCAAAGCATTTGTATTTCCTCCTAGATAATTTTATTGAAACTCACGTTTTTTCCTTTTCTTTTCCTTTTTTATTTCTTTTTTTTCAAATATAACAGTGATAGAAGCATGTAATGTGGTTTATACAAAAGGAAAGGCTAATAATGTAATAGTCCGTTTTCCATATTGAGGGTTAGAGCCTTAGATTGTTGCACATGGCCATATCATTAGGAATTTATGAACTGCATTTATTCACATGCATAATGATATTATACACATATGAATTATGATTTAGTACACAATGTAAAGAATGTCTATGCAATTAACTGATTTATTCCAGGGTATGAAAGTTTAAAATGATCATGATATGAATTGTGTATTGTTTATGCCTTGAATTTTAGTTTGATTGATTACAAGTAGTAAATTTGGAATTAATTGGTACAATTGGAAAATTGATGAATTAAAATGTACACTTGGTCTAGGAAAAATGCCAAGTAGTAAGACAAATTGACACATGAAAAATTAGGATGACTAAGCCTATAATTGAGTGACATTTGGCATAGATAAATGAGGGACATTTGATATAGATAATTAATTGAAAAATGGCGTAGTATACCTGTGACATTTATCAACTTAATTATAAACGAAAGGCATGCTTAGTGACATACTTCAAGGTAATAAGGTGACACTTAGCACCTAATGTGTCAAACTTCTGTAGAAGTAGTTTCAACTTTGTTCATTCTTCCCTTTTTCCTTACTCTCACCATGAAAACCCTCCCAACTTCCCCACTTTGCTTCCATTTTGTTCATACTCACTAGAATATCCATACAAGAAAATCTTCTTAAAGATTGCTATAATCTGCTATCATCATTTTACCTTTGTTGGAAACATCCTACTTTCATCTTATACTTGGATGATTTTGCATGCATGGAGAGCTAAATTAGCTTAATCACTAAGGTGGAAATTTGAGCTAGGCAAGTAAGTAAAAGATTGTTCTTTATGGCATGTTATAATAGAAAGTTTATGATGATGAAATTGGGATGAATTGTATATGATGTTGATGATGAAGTGTGCTAGAAATTTCTACATAAACTTGGGTACATTTCTGTTGTGTTCTAAATGTATAAAAACCATAGGTTATGGATTATTTTATGGATGAATTACATTGGGATTTGAGGTATAATGAAGGTGAATTTATGTTAAAGAAAGTTGTTAATATTGTGATCTTGAAATGGGAAAGAACTTGAGGTTAGTCTTAAAGATCACAAGAGAGAAACAATTGTATGCCAAGCTTACTAAATGTGAATTTTGGCTTAATCAACTAGTATTCTTGGGTCACATAGTGTTTGGATAGGGCATACAGGTAGAACCAAAGAAAATAGAGGTAGTGATGAAGTAGGAAGCCTCGAGAAATGTATCTAAAATTCAGAGTTTTCTTAGATTAGTAGGATATTACAGAAGATTTGTCAAGGGGTTTTTATTTATCTTATCCCCTTTAATAAGGCTTCTAAGGAAGAATGTACCTTTTAGATGGATTGATGAGTACCAAAGGAGTTTTGAGGAGTTAAAACACCGATTGACTACAGCACTAGTGTTAGCTATACCATCAGGATCTGGAGGATATGTTGCATATAGTGATGCTTCACACCAGGGGTTAAGATGTGTATTGATGCAGTATAGAAGAGTGATTCAATACATCAAGACAATTAAGGTTTCATGTGTTTAACTATTCGATTCATGATTTAGAACTTATTGCAGTAGTATTTGCTTTGAAGATTTGGAGACATTATCTATATGGAGAGAAATTTTAGATATTTACTGATCATAGAAGTTTGAAATATTTGTTGAGTTAGAAGGAATTGAATATGAGACAGCGAAGGTGGATTGAATTACTTAAAGATTATGATTGTACAATTAGGTATCACCTTGGTAAAGCTAATGTGGTAGACGATGCATTAAGTAGGAAATCCAATAGCAATGTGGCATAGATTCAGACATTGAGGTTACCAAACCTAGTACAACTGAAAGCACTGAATTTTGAGTTGAATTTGGAGAAAAATGAAGTATTGATAGCTACATTGAATATTAGACCAGTATTGTATGAGAGGATCATAAAAACTCAAAGTAAAGATCCAAAAGTAGTGATGAGAAGTTGAAACAGGATCCGAGTTCTGAATTTGAGTTAAGAGATGATACATTGTGGTTGAAGTAGAGATTATGTGTACCTAATGTTGATGATTTGAGAAAAGAGATTATGGAAGAAGCACACATGGCAGCTTATGCTATACATCCTAGCACTACCAAGATGTATAGTACTTTGAAACAACATTTCTGGTAGCCAGGGATGAAGAAACAAGTGGCAGAGTATGTTGATAAGTGTTTGACTTATCAACAGATTAAGGCAGTGCATTAGGCTCCGGTTGCAAAGTTACAGTCATTGCCTATCTCAGAGTGGAAAAGGGAGAGGATTACTATGGATTTGATTATGGGTTTGCCAAGGATTCCGAGGCAACATGTTGCTATATGGCTATTGTTGAAAGATTGATGAAATCATCCCATTTCTTACTTATGAGGGAGAATAATATACCGGATCAGTTGGCCCAGAGATATGTAAATGAAATAGTGAGATTACATGGAGTCCCAGTGACTATTGTATCAGAATGGGATCCCAAATTCACTTCTAGATTCTGGGGTAGTTTATAGATAGCATTAGATACGAAGTTGAATTTCTGTATAACATTTCATCCTCAGACATATGGACAGAGTGAGAGGACTATTAAGACTGTTGAAGATATGCTTAGAGCTTGTGTATTGGAGTTCCAAAGAGCATGGGATCAATATGTAGCTCTTATCTTATTTGCATACAATAATCACTATAACAGTAGTATTGGTATGGCTCTATATGAGGCATTGTATGACAAAAAGTGTCAATAACCTTTGTATAAGGATGAAGAGGGTCTAAGGATTATTGAAGGCCTAAAATTGATTCAAGATATTGTTAATAAGGTGAAATTGATCCGCAATAGAATTAATGCAGCTTAAGATAGGTAAAAATGTTATATAGATCAGCATTGGAGAGATATTGAGTACCAAGTGGGAGATAAGGTGTTTCTGAGAGTATCACCTTGGCAAGGTATGCTAAGGTTTGGTATAAAGGGTAAATTAAGCCCCAGATACATTGATTCATGCGAGATTATGAAAGAGTTGGCCCATTGGCATACATGATTGCATTACTAGCTGAGATGGATCAGATTCATAATGTGTTTCAAGTTAGTATGCTTAGGAGGTATCGGTCAGATCCAACAATTGTGTTATGAACACAAGAGGTTGAAATTGCAAGTAATTTGAGTTATGTGGAAGAACCAGTTAAGATAGTGGGTTATTACACTAAACAATTGAGAAACTGAGTGATCCCATTAGTTAAAGTACTTTGAAGGAATCATTTGAGAGAAGAAGCCACATAGGAGACTGAAGAGAACATGAGGAAATAGTACCCCCATCTGTTTGGTTAGTCAGGCAAGAATTTCGAGGACAAAATTTCTTAAGGAGAGAATTGTAATAGCTCGTTTTCCATATTAAGGATTAGAGCCTTAGATTGCTACACATGGCCATATCATTAAGAATTCAGCAATTACATTTCATTCACATGCATAATGATAGCATACACACATGAATTATGATTTATTACACATTGCAAAGAATTTATATGCATTCCATTGATTTATTCTGGGGTATGAAAGGTTTAAAATGATCATAAGGTGAATTGTGTATTATTTACGCCTTGCATTTTGGTTTGATTAATTACAAGTAGTAAATTTGGAATTAATTGGTACAATTGGAAAATTGATGAATTAAAATGTTAATTGGTACAATTGGAAAATTGATGAATTAAAATATACATTTGGTCTAGGAAAAATGTCAAGTGGTAAGAAAAATTAACACATAGAAAATTAGGATGACTAAGCCTATAAATGAGTGACATATGATATAGATAAATGAGTGACATTTGGTATAACTAATTAATTGACAAATGGCCTAGTATAAGTGTGACATTTGGCAACTTCTTTATGGGATAAATGGAAGGCATGCCTATTGAAATATGTCAAGGTAATAAGGTGACAACTAGCATCTAATATGACCAACTTCTATAGGAGTAGTTTCAACTTTGTTCATTCTTCCCTTTTCCCTTACTCTTACCATCGAAACCCTCCTAATTTTTGTACCTTGCTTCCTTTTCGTTTATAGTCACTACAAGATCCATACAAGAAAATCTAGTCAAAGATAGCTATAATATGTTGTCATCATTTTACCTTTGCTGGAAACATCCTACTTTCATTTTGTACTTAGATGATTTTGCATGCATAGAGAGCTGAATTAGTTTGATCATTTAGGTGGAAATTTGATCTAGACAAGTAAGTAAAATATTTTTCTTTATGGCATGTTATAATAGAAATTTTATGATGACGAAATTGGGATAAATTGTATATGATGTTGATGATGAAGTGTGTTGGAAATTTCTTCATGAACTTAGATACCTTTATGTTGTGTTCTTAATGTATAAAAACTGTAGGTTATGGAACTTTTATGGATGAATTAGATTGGGATTTGAGGTATAATGAAGGTGAATTTACGTTAAAGAAAGCTGCTAATATAGAGATCTTAAAATGGGAAAGAACTAGGACTACATGTATTATCAAATGAATGATAGTTTCTATTTTAATTTTGATGCATGAAAGACCATAACTTGTGAGCTACCAAATGAATGATTTGAATTGGAAATTGGATGAGGAATTGAAACATAATTAAGGTATAATTGAGGTATAAATGATGGACTATGATGAAAAGTTATGAATTTGGTATGAAGATGAGAAAAGCTGGAAAATTTTTTGAAGAAAAATATTGTTGAACCTTTGGATTACTCATCTCATGATCGTAGGAGCTACATAAGCCCCTTCCCACGATAATAGGAGCTATATAAGCTCTTTCCCATGATCGTGGGCAATGCTTTGAAGTGAAAAAAATGTGTTTTGTGTGATGGTTAAACCATATAAGGTAAGTTGCTTTACTTTAGTACATGATTAGGGCTTAAAATGAAACTAGAAAGTTAATTGATTAAGTGATTAAGTGTTTGATAAGTTGAAGTTGTTAATTGAGGTTATAAATTAAAGAATGGATTGATCGATATCAATATATATGAATTTGGGAAGTATGAGTTGTTGTAAATGGTAGAAAGATGTTCTTATGAATGCAAATGTGATTCAAAGGATATAATTAATGAATTAGGTATGATTGAATGAAAATTGGGAAATTGTGTGACTATACAATATGATTGAATGAAAATTGGGAAATTGTGTGACTATACAATGATAGGAAAGATTTGATGAATGTATGATTGATGAATTTAGGGTAATCAAACTTACTTAAGGCATAACCTAATTGAAAACAAGTTATATACATGCTATAATGAATGAATGAGCAAGATTTGTGAATAAAGTTACATGCCCGGGATAATCAATTGAGCATGCATTGAACATAACACATATGCACGTGTATGATTGAGTACTCATTTGCTTAAACAAGTTAGTAATGTGTAAATATGTGTGTATTGTATGATATATAAGCACAAATAGACTGACAAAATCCAAACATTGCTGGATCGTCAAAGCAATAACTATTCTGGAGTGTACTGTGAGTTAACCTAGATGTTTTCTCATTATATTTGAATTGTTTTTGATTAACTGTCAGATATTGAGTTGTTACTAATATGATTATGATAATTCTGGATATTGATAGTCTAAGGAGTTTGATATTTGGGTCTGTATTGGAAGTGTTTACAAATTGAATGTGCAATATGAATTGTGTTCTCAACTATATGTTAAATGCTAGAATTGGATCCAATGGATATGATAAATGACTATGCATATTGAATGAAAGTGATTGAAGATATAATATGTGACTAGATGCATTTCATGGCATTGATATGCATGATCAGATAAAGGAGTTGTGATCGAAGTGACCAGTCTAAAAAGTGCTTAAAGTTTATAAATGTGCAAAAAGAGCAACAGACTCAGTGATTAATGAGCCCAGTATCCACTAAGGGCTACAGGACAATATCTGAAATGAAGCCGGTATCCACAAAGGGATATGGGATAGTTAAATAGGCTCTTTGTTACAACAAAATAAAAATGAAAGTGGAGTCTCATGTGCATTGCATATATATCTTTACATGTATCATATGAATAATTGCAAAGAATGACTAAATTAAGTTGATATAATGATATGCTATGTTTATGTACATGTGGATGATACGAATGATTGAAATGAATGATTGTATTATTCTGAAATAACTATATGAAATTTTTTTTTCATAATGGGCTACAATGTGATCAGGTGAATATGGGATTTGATTCTGAATGATTTAAGATACTGTTTGAACTGTGTTATACACTTGTGATGTTTATGTTCTGTTTTGAGTGAGCATATCGATAATGGTTCACTCACTAAGTTTGCAAAACTTATCAAAATTGCAAATGTTGATTTTCAGGTACTGAGGAAACCTAGCTTCTAAGGCAATCTAGTAGCAGTCTAGTATTGTCAATTGTGGAAACAAGAAATGGCTCAAAGGTCTAGTCAGCTGATGTATGAGGAGTTTAGATAGAATGTGTTTCCTTAGTTTCTCATTTCATGTAGAACAATTTGTATAGAATAGTAAACTATCGGTTGTTTTTGTAATGTAAATATATGGATCATGGAATGTAATGACAATGTAAGATTATGTTTGTGAATGAAATGAGGAAATTTAATCTTTTGAATACTTATGTACTGTATGATGCCCTAATAAGTGAATATGATTGCTCTAATGTAACATCCCATTATCCCATGGCAAGGGTTAAAACCCTAGAATTGGGAATATGAGAGATTATTGAGAAATTTAAAAGTGCAATTCATGTTCACGCATAATTTAGCATACACTTACACTTGAATATTGATTTTTTCACATTAAATAATTGTACATGCATTCATTGACATTTTCTGGGTATAATTGAGTATAAATGTGATTATATTGAGAATTGTGGCTTTTATATGTTCAAAAAACGAATTGGAGTGTATAAATTGTTGATTTATAGATTTTGGTGAAATTTGGAGAATTTATAAAATTTTGGATGTTTTTATACTAGGAAAAATGCCAAGTGGCAAGACAGCTGATACAAGGTAGTAGAATTTACTGTCAAATGGCAATGGAGATTTTGATAAATGACTTTAGGAGTTATTGGACTAGTTAAAGGAATGAACCTAGTTTAAAGCTATAAGAATAGGATATGTGGCAAGTGACACCAAGCCATGTCTTAAGATCACTATTCTTTTAATTAAAAGACCACCCTTGTCTTGTTTCTCATGATTCTCTTATGCATTCTTCATCTTCTTTGTGGCATGCTTTCTTCTTCTCCTACATTTTCATTTTCTCCATTCACTCTCACCTCCACCAACGTTGAACCAACTCTCTCATCTATCAATTACTACTTCCTTCATGTTATCTTCTTCATTTCCACAAGAAAACCTAAACCTTCCTATGTAACATCCCATCACCGATGGGAAGGGTAGAATAGTAATTCGGAACGGTTTATGAGTGGTTAAAATTGTCTTAGCATGTTCATGAATACACATACATGGAAATAGTGACTTTTGCACATGTAAATG
>JAOQMP010089349.1:0-16683 GCA_027563575.1 Erythroxylum pedicellare
GAAAAATGATTTCTTAAAAGTTTTGAAATCTACTGTTTCTCCAAATATAGCATGCTTTCTTTTTCCGATCCAACATAGTTCTCTTTGAAAATCCTCAAAAAGTCTTCCCAAGTCAATCTACATAGTTGTACAGAACTACTGAGAATGGTCTTCCACCACTGGTAAGCTAACCTTATAGTAATGAGCCAGCATGATCAAACCTTTCATCCATTTCACAATCCATTTGGTCTACTATTCTTTTTGTCCTCTCTCCCTCAACAGAGTCTGTACTTCTGTAGAAGTCTACCGCTCCCTATTTCCTAAGCTTATCGTACCTCATTTCTCTCCTCTCAGGTACTCTCAGGGGCATTGGCTCAGAATGGGGCATAGGAGACTCTCTATTGGCTCCTACTGACTCAAGGTTAGCTAACTCAATAACTCGTTCCCTTATGGAAAATGACCTATAACAAACAACAATTATGATCTCTATATGAATTTCTCACCAGATATCATATTAAATGACTCCTATATGTTTCTAGATATGTCAAACTATGCTCTGATACCAAAAATTGTAACATCTCACTTCTATAAAGCACATACCTGACATTTTAGAGAACATTCGAGCATATATCCTATGGAAGCAGCATGTTAGAGGAAACACATCACTTATCGTGGCATCATATAGAACATAAACATTTCAGAAAAACTAAGTTCTCCCATTTCCTTCATGAACATAAGCATTCATTGTTATTACATTCCTTGCATTTGATTCATAAACATAAATATCCATTTTGTTATTACACTCGTAACTCCTGTTTATACAATACATGACATGTCAAAGTTTGTAACTCTATACAATATGTACATCATAAAACTAAGTACTGGACCAAAATATTCTATCTAAATGCTTCAGTATCAACTGACTAGACCTTTGAGCCATTCCTGTTCCAAAATCGACAATGTTAGGTTGCTATTAGATTGTCTTAAAAACTAGGTTATCCCGGTACCTGAAAATCAACAATGCAATTTGATGAGTTTGCGAACTCAGTGAGTGAACCATTATTGACATTTTCACTCAAGTCAGGATATAATATCGCAAACACATATAATCCAAGTTCTTAGAAACATCACATTATTTAAAATGAAATCCTAATTACCACATCATTTAATTGTCTATCGAATCATAATATAGGTATCGAATATTTAATAAAACACATCATGAACAAAAACTTTTAATATTTACTATTTCAAGACAATTCAATAAATTCCTCATAACAGTTCACATAATACATACATGATATATATATATATATATGCACATGTAACTCCACTTTCTTTTTTTTTTTTGACCAAGTGCCTATTTAATTGTCTCGTATCTGTTGTGGATACTGGGCTCATTTTAGATGTTGTCCTGTATCCATTGTGGATACCGAGAGCATTAATCATTGAGCCTGTGGCTTTGTGTGCACATTTATAAGCTTTAAGCTCTTTTTTCACTTGGATCACTCCGGTCACAACTCCTTTATTTGTTCATGTATTTCAATGTCATGAGATGTAATAGTTCATATATGATGCATTCATTATTTCACATTTGATCTATTATAGTCATAAATCACATTCTTCGAATCTAAATCAGGCATTCAGTTGAGAACACATATTTTCCATATTCACAAATAAGTATTCACATTTAGTTGAGAACACATATTTTTCATATTCACAGACAGGTATTCACATTCAGTTGAGAACACATATTTTTTCATATTCACAGACACATAGTTAACATTCCCAACATTGTCCTGAATATTGAACTCCTCGGACAATCAATTATCCAGAATTATCAATATCAATATCATATCAATATATATATATATATATATATATATAAGGATTGAATAAAAACAATTCAAACAGAAGCACATATCTAGGTTACTTATAATTTACTCCAAATTAGTTATTGCCTTGACGATCTGGTAATGTCTGGATGTTGTTGGTCAATTTGTGCTTTTATATCAAACAATACACATATATTTACACATTATTAACTTATTTAATCAAATAAGTGCTCAATCTTACACATATGTATATGTGTTATGTTTAATGCATGCTCAATTGACTATCCCGGGTATTTAACCTTATACAAAAATCTTACTCACTCATTCATCTTAGCTTGTGTTCATAAGGACATCCTTATACTGTTGACATCTCATACTTTCCATATTCGTATCCATTGATATCAAACAACTCATTTCTTGAATTATACATCATTTAAGATCCTAAACTCATCAAACACTTAATCAATTGATTCAACATCAAACTAAGCTCATTTTAAGCCCTAATCAAGTCTTAAAGTATCAATGTATATTGTTTTATCATTATATGACTCAACTAGAACACAGAACACAAGCTCCCCTTTCTACCAAGCATTTACATGATTATGGAAAGGAACCATACAATTCCCACGATCATGGGATATGTGATTTGAGACCCACCTTACTTTTTTTTCAAATTTTCTTTGAAATTCTAACTCCTTCATGATAGTTCTTCAACTATACCTCACTTATACTTTAAGGATACTTCAATTTCTCATCATTTCATCTCAAAATCCAAGATAAAATCATTTAATTGACAATTTATAAATAATTTATCTCTTATGCATCATCATTCAAACAAATGCTTTCATTTACTATCTTACATGTTACACCCTAGTTCTTTTCCATTCCAAGAACATTACATTAGTATCTTTCTTTAACATAATTTCATCTTCAACATACCTCTAATATCAACTTAGTTCATTCTCAAAACAATCTATAACCTAGATTTTCCATACATCAAAACAAAACCAATTCATTCATCACATTTCAAGCATATCTTGTCATCAAACTTACATCTCAATTCATCCCTAACCAATCATTGTGGATGTTATGCTCACATATAAATCAATAAGATAATAAAATAATTACTTGATTATCTTAATATTTCCTCAATCAATAAGCTAATCAAGTCTCCCAAGCATAAAACATACATTAAAAACAAGATGGGATTAAAGGGCTTTAATTTACGTGATAAAGGTTACGAAATTTTAGCAAAACTTTAAGGGTTTTAGAGATTGTGTAAAAGTGTTGTAGGTGGGAGGAAAGAAGAGGAAAACATAAGACCAAAACTAAAAGAAGGTGGTTTTGCAAGTGTGAGAGCCCTGGGTAGGGTGTGTTGTGAAGAAAATGGATATGTCTCATACCAAGTGTCAAGTTAAGAGCCATACTATGTGTTTTTCTTCTACACTCATAGTTCTCACTCCCTTATTAGTCCATTTGTCATATAATCTCTAGACCATATATCACTCAACTATACCTCCATTTATCACTCTTTTATTTAAGCCAATTATCACTCTATTATTGATGCCAAATGTCACCATCTCATAGCTCATTTAACCAAAATTCCCATTTATCATTTTATCTTGTCCTTTTAACACTTTTCTTAGACTAAATGCACATATCCCTTATCAATCACTCAATTAGAACAATAAATTCCTAATTCACTAATTATAATTTATCAAACAAAATTCAAGACATAATTAACACATAAGCACGTCATAATCATTTAAGACCTTTCATACCTTAGGATATATCAGTGAGTGCATATACTATTTTTACAATGTCACTAGATCATGATTCATGTGTATATGCAAATGTGATGATTGCAAATGAAATGCACTTCATAAATTCTCATATGATGACTCAATCTAACAGTTAAATTCCTAAGCTTCACTTCCTCCTTCCTCATAACTTCTTGCATGTTTGGATTTAACCTTCTCTATTGCTCCCTCATAGTTTTACATCCTTCTTCTAGGTTAATCCTATATATGATCACATTGGGGCTAATCCCCCTAATATCATAAATTTGCCACCCCATAGCTCTCATCCTTTTCTTAATGGTCTCCACAACTTTCTCTGCTTGCTCACGATCCAACTGGTAGCAGATAATGACGGGTAAGGTATGGTTTTTACCTAAAAAGGTGTATCTTAAGTAGGAAGGTAAGGTTTTAAGCTCTAAAGTGGGGGGCTTAAGAATGGAAGGTGGTGTGGGTGTATTTGTTCTCTCGACCATATTTAGCTCAACTTCTTTATATAATTCCTCTTCTCTCACACTCTCATCCCTGTGCACTTCAATAACTTCATAAACTTCCTCTTTAAACTCATTCACGTACTCATCCATAGCATCAATTTTCATACATGCAATACCATCCATTAGTTTCTTCAAAGATTTGTACATGTTAAATTCAACCTTCTCATCACCAATTCTCAACACAAATTTTCCTTTATGCACATCAACTAATGCCCTACCAATATTTATAAGGGACCTACCTAAAATCAATGGAAAATTTCTATCAACTTCAAAATCTAACACAACAAAATCAACAGGAATGATAAATTTATCCACTTTTACCAACACATCTTCTACAACTCCAAATGGCCTCTTGATGGATTGATCTGCAAGTTAAATTGTATGGATGTTGGCTTGACCTCTCCTAGTCCCAATTTCCTAAAAATAGATAACGACATCAATTTAATACTTGCACCTAAATCACATAAGCATTTAGAAAATTCAAAGTCACTAACAACACATGGAATAGTAAAACTCCCTAGATCTTGTAGTTTTGAAGGCATTGTGCTTGATATGATCGAACTACAATTCTCCATCAAAGTTATCGACTAATTGTCCTCCTAATTGCACTTGTATGTATGCCCTTAAAAAACTTCACATACTTGGGCATGCACTCTAAGGCTTCCACCAATGATAAGTTAGTGTGAAGCTTCTTCAGTTTCTCCAAAAACTTGGAAAACTAAGTGTCCACCTGATGTTGTCTCACCCTTTATGGATACGAAAGTTTAGGCTTATAGGGAGGTGGTGGTATATAAGGCCTCTTTTATTCTTTCTCTTCTTCTATCTCCTTACATTTCCCCTTTTCTTGGCTATCCTTTTGCACACTTATTTCCTCCACTTGCTTGCCACTTTAAAATGTCATAGCCTTAAGTTGTTCCCTTAGGTTAGCCTCAGTATTGCCTGGTAAGCTACCTGCACTTCTAGAAGATAAAGCATTATAAAGTTGACCTACCTGTACCTCCAGGTTATGGATGGATGAGGCATGGTGCTTCACAATCTGATCAAACTTTGCCTCCATCCACTTTTGGTTCTCTTCTTGATTTGCCAGTTTGGACCCCAAGATATCCATTAACTTGTCCTTTTTTTCTCTCCAAAGTTCCAAGTTGGTCTTATTGAAATCCAGGAGGTCTTTACAATCTTACTTGGCCACCTATATTGTTAGTATTCCAAGATAAATTTAGGTGGTTTTTTCTACCCTAGATTGTAAGTGTTAGAGTATAGATTGTTACCTCTTTGTGGTTGGCCTAAGAAATTTATTTGTTATGTACCACTAGCTCCCAATAAGAAACATTCAGTTGTGCTATGGTTGTTTTACTTACATAACTTACACTATAATTGCATAGCTTTGGCTGTAGATGAAGATGCTACTTGCATTCAACTACTTGGTAAGGGCTATGATCCGTGCCTATAAAGTTGTAACGAAATCAATTGGAATCATACCTTTTTGCTCCTTTTTCCCCTATCTACTCCTCTCACTTGACCACAAACAATTATTAGTCAGTAACTCTTCCAAAAGATCACGAGCCGCATTAATGGTTTTTCTCATCAAAAATTCTTAAGCAACTGTCTCTATGGTTCCTCTTATGCTCTGATTTACACCACTGTAGAATGTTTGCAAAAGGAACTCCCTTGGAAGGTTGTGGTGGGGGAAACTTCTCTATAATTCTTTAAACCTCTCCGAAGCTTCATATAAAGACTCCCCATCACTTTGTTGAAATTTGTGATTTCCCTTATGATTCTTGTTGTCTTTGTCAAGGGGGAAGTATTTAGCAAGGAATGCTTTGGCTAGTTATCCCAAATAGTGATCTGCCCTGGACTGAGTGAGTTATACCATACCTTTTCCCAATCTCTCAAAGTGAAAGAAAACAATCACAACCTCAACGCATCTTCATACATCCCATTAAACCTGAAGGTTTCATAGATCTCCAAAAAATTTGCAAGATGGGTATTGGAATCTTCGTTGTATAGCCCATAAAATTACATCCTACTTTGAAGTATGTTGAGACTACCGACTTGATCTCGAAATTATTACCTTAAATTGTTGTCTTTGAAACTCCTTAAGGATTGAAACCTGGACTCATAAAGTCCATCAATGTCCTCTTAGCTAATCCTTGCTCTCCTTCTACCATATTTCTTTATATATTGTCTTGGCACTTAGCTCTTCTCAACTCTTGTCTATGTCTTATGATATCTGATAACTCTTCATCACTAAATTCAGTAGACCTTCGCATGCTCCTTGTGTTTATGCACCTACAAATACACAAGGAAAAGTATCAAAAACTCTTAAATCAAAGAAACCTAAACTAAACAAGAGAATAAACAAACAATCCCCAACAATGGTGCTAAAAACTTGTTGATTGCCAAACAAATTACTATTTTCATGATCAAAACTGCAATTATATAGATCGTAACTTATAGTAAAAAGAAGATGTCGATCCCATAAGGATTATGCTTAGGCACCACTTAATTCACGTTTATCTTTATTTAAGAACAAATTTTAATGAATATAAACTGAAAAATTAAACTAAATCAAACAACTAATAATGAACAAATGATAAAGCATAAGTGTAGAAACTTGGAATTCAAGATTTAACAATTAGAGATCAATGTTTTCCTATCTTGTCTCCCTCCTACCTTGTTAATTAAATTGTGCCTCACTTAAGATGTCTTAATGTACTAACTACCCTCTCTTAAGGTGTAATTAATTATTCCTATCCAAATTAAATGGAGATGATTAAGCAATCTCTCAATCTGAAAAATCAGTCCACCAATTCAACTAGTTATGAAGTTATCCTATAGGTAATCAACTAATTGGCCAAGATCTCTCTGTAACTAATCAATTAACTTAATGAATGTAGGTCTATAGAGTGCCAATTGTCATTGTATAACCCTACACAATTTACCTAACTCAATTTCTAAATATATTGCAAGGTATATGCTCAACATTCATCAAAAACATCATTCATTCAAATCAACAATATAAGAATTCAATAAGTAGTTTAAAAGTAATCTCTACAAATAACTTAACCACTCATAATGTCATTAACATCCCTAATAACAAAACAGTCCATAATAAAGATGCTAAAAGAGAAAAACGAAATAAGAATTAGATGAAGTAAGCTCCTCCTCTTCTTCGCCCAAATCTGGAAAAACCTGAAGTTGGTGTACTCTTTGCCTAATTTAGAATGGAAATCTTGATTCTCTACCTCTTTTTAGGCTCTAAATATGTTTTTTAGCTCAAGGAGGCAAGTTCTCACGACAATCCCTTCGGCCCTAAGGATTTGTACCCTTATATGGTCACAAAAATCTAAAAATAAGTGAAACTCGCGTGTCTCTTTGAGCTAAGGATCCCACAATTATGGGTTCTTGTCTTACAATTCCTCCACTTCTCTTCTCCTCTTTTGGTCCCTAGCTTAATCACAAAAGTGTCCACCCTTTATTTCTATATCAAAATGATCAATTCTTACCCTAAATCAACATCAAGCATAAAAGAATAACCATGCAGATCAAACTAAACATAAACATACAAAATAAGTCCTAAAAATAACAATAATAACCTATTATGCAAAAAACACATGGAAAATACTTAGAAAAACATACACTATTGCACAACTATCAATATCACAATGTATAATATTCTCATTGATACATATGTTTGAACTAGTAATTGGTTGCTCTCACTATGTTTAAAGAAAAGGTCTAACCATATTTATAGTGACAAGGAAACTAAATAATCAAAAACATTATCAAGATGATGAAGATAAGTTGACAAAGTAATTGTGGAGGCCCTTCATTTCTTTGGAAATTCCCTTTACATCACAGTTGATTATTTTTATGCTAAATATAGTTACAACTAATAAAAAGCTTGTTGTTTGAATTTAGACAAATAAAACTCAATTTTTATGTAGTGAAACCCTAAGAATACTTGGTTTTGATATGAAATAAGTGAAAATGAGTAAGAAAATGGGAAGACAACTTACTAGAATATTATCCACAAAGTTTAACAAAGAAAATATTTTGCACATCCCGACCAACTCATTTTCACTTATCTTTATCCATTTTGTAATTCCTTATTTTAAGTTTTGTATTTTAAAGCAGTAGATTATATATTAATACTAATGTTGTTCAATTATGGTTATGAATAACATATATAATTACATGTTGATTGTTTCAAATGGATGAGTATATTCCTTTGGTAGAGAGTTGTAATACAGCACCAGAGATAGAAGTGGAAACTTCTAATCCTGTACTAAACAGAGATAGAAGTTCAACTCGAATCCAATTGAAAAGTAAATTTTGGAATCACTTCAATATGACTAGATTAATGGATGGAGTAGAAAAGTTGAATGTAAATATTGTTAGAAGAAGTTAGTAAGAAGCTTAAAAGGTGGAACCTCTCATTTAAAGAGACATGTGGATTTACGTAGTAAAAGGAAGATGGTATCAGGAGGTTAAACTTTTTTTACCTTAACCTTGTGAGAGGGAAGAATGAAATGATTGCAACATCTTATAATAGCAATAAAATAAGGTTTTGATGGCTTTTATGGTAATTGTTGATCAACATCTACTATCTATGGTTGATATCAAAAGATTTAGGATGTTTTGTAACTCACTACCTTTGACCTTTAAGGTTCCAAGTTAGGATACATTGAAGAAGGACATTATGAACATATACAAGGATAAGAAGATAGAAATTTTAAGAACATGGTTAAGTAATGAAGGATAGATTGTTATTACAACAAACATGTAAACAATTAAGAATCAAAAGAACGATTATAAGGTAGTGACAACACTTTTTGTTAACAATGATTAGACTTGCATAATAAACTTTTGAGATAATTTATATTCTTTGATATTGTTAACATTTACTTTTTCATTATGTTATGATTTATGTTAGTAATATTTGTATACGATAGGTTCATTTATATGCCAGCATTATATGCAAATGAAAGGTTAACAATTGTTTTGGGGGACTGCTTGATGGATTTTAATATCGATAGCAATTTATCCACCTTAACAGCCAATAATTTTAACAAAAATGATGTTATGATTGAAATTTTGAAGAATAAGATACAGGTTAGGAGCTTGTTGGTTAGTGGTAGGTTAATCCTTATGCATTATTTTACGCATATTTAAATCTTGATTGTGAAGGATGGATTGGATACCATAAAGGAAGGAATGGAGAGCGCAACACCTAAAAAAGTTAGGAAATTTGAAGAAACTACACGATTTATATACATGCCTAATACCGAAGATGTTAGTTTTAGATTATTCAACCAAATGGAGCTCAACCTTAAAGATGTTGGAGTTGGTAATCCAATATGTTGATATGTTTACTAGGCTAAGACAAAGAGACTCTCAGTACATTTGTATGCCTATAGAAGAAAAATGGGAGTTGGCTAGAGAATTTTGTGCGAAGATGTAATTATTTTATAATGCGACTGATTTTTTCTCAAGAACCAAATATCCAACTTCCCACAGTTGATTTAGCACTATGTTTGAGACAAAGAATGCTTTATCTTATTGGATGTTTGATTCCAATAACGTTATTTAGGTTATGGAAAAGCAGATGATGAAGAAGCTAAATTCTTATTGGTTTATGGTTGGACCTATTATTGCAATCTTATCTGTGTAGGACTTGAGATATAAGATGGAGGAGGTTACTTTTATATATAGTGTGTTGTATGGTGATCAAGCGTAAGAACATTTAGATGTCATTAAACATTTTTGGTATGAATTGTTAAATGATTATCAACTTAGAATGGAAACAATTCCTGTTCAGGATTGTAGTAGTTTAGGTTGTTCAACTCTTACTTCAATTTCAGATTTAGGCTCATCTTCTAAAAGTAGTTTGTTACTTTCATTTTCAAAATTTATCAAAGAAAAAATGCTAAGACTTCGTACAATATGATGGAATTAGATAAATATTTGACCAAAGATTGTTTGATCAAAGTTAAAGTGTTTAGCTTGAGGTATTATTATGGTGGAAGAGTTATTGAAATAATTTTTCAATCATGCAAGTAATTGAATGATTGACCTATTTCAAGAGTTAGTCAATTATGTAATATCACAAGTGCACAACGTAGTTGTAGCTAGTACTGATAAGTATAGGTTCAGTACTGGTTGATCCTACAAAGATAATGATTTCTAGTAATTACCATTCCCTAATTATCTAGCTTAAGGATTGCTTTTAGATTTTTAACTAAAAGAATAAAACCTAAATAAGTAAAATAAAATAGGTGACGAAATTGAACATAGAATTGAGGAACCATTTGGGAAATTATCAATATCAAGAATTGGTATCTAGGTTTCAAATCCCCTAAATAGATTAATCTTTAGAATTCAATTTTTTGTTGATTTATTAGATCGTGAAGACTCCTATGGTATGCTAATAGCTGACCTTGAGTCTACTAGCAACTAATCTTAAGGTTTCCAACCAAATTACTCAGGTTAAAGTTTATAAGATAACAATTCTAATTTATGAGTCCCTCTATTAGGTTTAACCATAATATTGATTTATGTTGTCCTATCTTTAAGGTTATAGTCAACTCCTTCCAATTAAGGTAAATCTATTTAAACCTAGGATTTCTTAATCTCTAAGTAAGAAATTAGATTATGATATAATATTCATGGGTTTATCATAAATAAAACATGTAATCAGATCACAATAATCAACCAAATCAACGGTATTAATAAAAGAATCAAAATATATTAAATATTAACATAAGATTCATCTAACCTAAATAATACTAGGATGTTTAGTTACACATGATCGAACATGAAATCAAGCATACATTGAAAGAAAAAACAATTGAAAACAACAGAATCATAATTCTAAATCTGTATGATTATCTTTTATCGAATATTCCCGTGATGTAGAGGCTTGGTCTTGTATTCTGATAGATCTTTCAATGAAATCATCATGTTTTTTGCTTCTTTAGACCAAAATTGCCCCTTGGGAACAATCTCCACATTTGGAATCTGCTCCTAATGTCTGCTCTTTCCTTCAAGTGTTTGTTCATGTCTGTATACATTAAATTATAGGATTTTGGATGATGCACGGTCTTGTGCATAGCCTTGCATCACCAAATTCTCTAAAAATTACGAACTACATAACCTGGGAGATGTGCACCAGCAGATGCATGGCCATACCTCCCTTTTGTGTGTTGAACCTTTATTTTTTGTCATGTTTTCATCCAAATTCTTCTTCTTTAAGTCCATGAAGGCAATTATATAGTATAAACACATTTGGAGCAAACTAAGTACCAAATACACAACAAAAGTATCAAATATAAAGGAATATGCATCAAATATGGGTGTTAAAATATATTCAAATATGCATATATCATTGCAAAAGACTTATTAGCAATTCTATTATCCACCATTGGTTTAGATATACTTTTAGCGCTAGTGGTCAGGTTATTAGTCCTCATCGTGCTCGATTTCATTCTTGGAATGTGGAAGCCCATATGTGTGCTCGAAGTTGGTTAGATGATGATGATATTGATGGTAATTTTTTTTCTTTTTGATATATAAATTTCAACTAGTTTAAATATTATCTTACCTAATATTGTTTCTTAATTTGCATCTTAGTACAACCACATGTATTAATGCGAAGGTGAATAGTCATATTCATCAATCAAGTGGAAATTATTTTGATAAAATATTTGAAGTTGAAGATATATTTAATTATTTATTAATCATTACCATGTCCTTAATATTCCTTTAATTTTAATATTACATTACTAAATATAAGGTTTGTACATGCAGATGAAGTGATACAAACTATTGACCATCTTGACTACAACTATTAGCTGCTTTCTTAGTGTATCTAATCTCTACCCTCTCTAGTCTCCAGTCTCCAGTTTCCAATCTCTAATCTCCAGTCTCTATCATGATTTTATCCTTTTTTTAATAAATTTTATCACTTTTTTGTAAAATGATTTGGATAATCATTTTTGTATAATTAAGATTACTATAATTAATGAATTTGATTTTACCTTATTCATTTTATTAATATTCGTAAGTTTTTATATATTCATTTTATTAATTTTATCAATTCAATGATGGCCCCATCTTTCATAATTTTTAAACTTATATTTTATTTTAATGTTTAAAAAGGCCAAACAAATACCAAAGGTCCTTAGTTGTCTCTCTTCTTATTCTTATGGTTAAGTTAACTTTTTTCATTTTTATTTTACAACTAATTTACAACCTTTATCCTTTCTTTCTTTTTTAATTAATTAATTGTTTAAGTAAGATTTCTTACAAACTTCTTTATAACTTTTTTTCACTCTAAGTAAAACATTTTAGAAAAGTATCACAAATGTTAAAAATAAGTCAATTTCTCTTTATTAATTGAAAATTCTAAATAAAAATATGTATAAATCTAATTAATCCAACATTAAAGTAAATAAAAGTAAATGTTAATTAAAGAAATTAGTAACTAAATATATTTCGTTATGAAAAAATATTCATAAGTAAAAATTAATCAAAATTTCGAAATTGCAAAAAGATAAATAGAAAAGAAAAATAAAAATGACAATGATATAAATGGAATATGAGAAAATGTAAATAGATATGATTAAAATAATTTTATTACAAACTATAGCTAAAATAAGTAGAAAAAGAAATATATTTATAGTTATGAGTTTCATCTTACTCATTTTATCGATATATGTAAGTTTTTATACATATATTCATTATAAAACCTCAAATTTTCACAATCAATTGAAATTCATAACTATAATTAATTGAATTAATCACTTCAATAACAATCATTTTCTTTAATTGCCTATAATCATATCCTCCTTCATTAATAAATTTGGTTTCATCTTATTCATTTTATCAATATATGTCACCTTTTATATATTTATTCATTATAAAATCTCAAATTTTCTTAATCAATTGAAATAATCGTCAATATTATAAATTGAATTGATAACTTCAGTTATAATCTTTTCCTTTCATTTCCTATAATTGTACTCTCCTTCATTAATGAACTTGAATTCATTTTATCACTATATGTAAGTTTTTATATATTCAATCATTTATAAAATCTCAATTTTTTTTGACCAATTGAAATGCATAACTAAAATTAACTTAAATGATTACTTCAACTATAATATTTTTTTTATTTCCTATAATCATATCCTCCTTCGTTAATGAATTTGGATTCATCTTATAAAATCTTAAATTTTCTCAATCAATGCAAAAATATGGTTTCATATATTTTCTAACAAACCATTTACTACAAGCCTACATAAACGTGTATGGGCTTGAGGAATTTAAGTTCTTTAATTGTTTGAGTTACTCGTTACATTAGAAAAAGATTAAAAGAAGACTTACCCTTTACTCAAGGAAAACAAAATTGTTGTAAGAAGGTTCCTTGTTTGCTTTATGCTATATCACAAGTATACGAGTCATATATTGCAATATAACTAAAATCGATCCCACGAGATTTAGATATTCACTAGAAGAAATTGTATTTATAGTGAAAGTAAAAGTTGTCACTAAGAGCAGTAATATTTGTCACTGTTATTAATAGTGTTCAATATTTGAAGTCGTCACCTCCCGTCACAAATACCTCCATCACTAATGAAATAGTGACAAATTTAAAAAATGGTTACAATTATGCAAAACTTTTGTGACATAAATAATGACACTAAAACTTGTGAAATATGTGAAAAAACTATATGGTCACAATAACTTTACATATTTATGACAAATTTATCGTCACAAATAATATAAAATAGTGACGAATTAATTCATAACAATACTTCATTTTATTGTGACAAAATTGCTGACACTAAAACCTATCAGATGGGTAATAATACTATATAGTCACAACAATTCTACTTATTTATGACAAGTTTGTTGACACAAATAATATAAAATAATAACGAATAAAGTTGTAATAATATTTCATTATATTGTGAAAAAATTGTTGACACTAAAACCTATAAAATGTGTGACAATACTATATAGTCACAACAACTTTACATATTGATGACAATTTTTTGACTCAAATAATATAAAGTAGCAATGAAAGAAGTCGTAACAATACTTTATTTTATTGTTATAACATTATTGTCACTAAAATAATTAAAAATAATGACAAAATATTTGTCACTAATAATTTTTTATCAGTGTCCATTACTTCTTGGTCACTAATATTTTAATAAAAAAGTGTCAACATCATTTCGTCACAAAAATAAAAATTAGTTCTTACAAAAAGTATTATCACTAATGTGTTTATTATTATCACAAATAAAACTATCAATTCATCAACAAAATTACATTAGCTGTAAAAGAAATTTGCATCAGTGGCTGTATTATTTAATATATTTCATCACAAGTATGAAAGTTATATGTTACAATAATGTTGTCACCAAATAAAGAATATATGTTACAATAAAATTATCACTAATGTGTTTGTGTTTGTCGCAAATAATATTATTAAATTTAACAATGTAATTACTTAATCGTTAAAATTTTTTGCATTAGTGGCCATAGAGTAGAAGTTGTCACAAATGACATGGATTTTTAGTGCCAAGACATTATAAGACAAGCAAATAAAAATTATTAGTATATATCAAATATATAAAATCACCAAAATGTACAAAATTCTAATTTCCAATATATTAAATTGGAAATTTTAATATCCAAGAAAATCATTTATTATAATTATCTCAAACTACTACATCATAATTTAAGCTAAAACTCTCTAAGGTAAAATTTCTTGGCTATTCTTCAGCATAAAGTTCACTATTAATTTGTTTCCTACAAAATAAATAAAAATAAAATCAATAATTAATTAATCAGCTAGAATTTCACTTTTTTCTCAAGATTTAGATGTTATCTCTTTAACACCTAAACCGCGTGAATAACTTGACTTCTTTCTAGGACAAGACCGAAACGCTCAACGAGTGGTAGAGGTGATCTTTTCTTTATTTTTTTCTCCCTCTTCTTGAAGCTTATTCTGCATATTTAGATAGAATTTGAAAATTTAGTAAAGAAATTTTATAAATTGTTTTTAAAAATCTAATTTGACTATAACTTACATACCATTATTTTTTTTCTCCATTTGGAACAAACCAAGTTCCATTTAGCTTTTATCGCAATACTTTCCAAACTTTAAGAGCATCGGGCCACTCATCAGTATCTTTATCTTTCTAAAAAGAAAAGACAAAAAAATTAATAATTAATTGAAACTTATTTTTTAAGAAAAATATAATTTTAACTTTATGTAAATAAATTTTAACTTTATCATCCCACATGCAATTTCATCTCTTAATATAAATGTATTTTCACTTTGATTTTTTCCCTTTGATTTCTTTCGAGACAAAGTTCAAAAGCAAAAGCAAACAAAAACCTCACTAAACCTCGTCTCTTCTATTCTGTCCCATTTCTCACTGAGCTACCCATTTTTCTTCCTCAAACTCTGACTCTGACTCCGATTATGACTTTGATGACTACACTCCCTCTCCTAATGTCGAAGGTGACGTCGTCCTCCCCTACATTCGGCCTGGAGAAGAGCCACCGAAATGGGACAACACTCCCCAAATCATCCATTTACCCATAGGCACAAAGTAATATCCAAACTTGGAAAAGTCCAACCAATAGAATACAACACAATATATGATGTTTTACAAATTTTTGCTCAAAGCAAAACAAATGAAAATAGATTTTTACCAAAACATAAAATATCAATTGATGGATAAGTAAACTGATGTTCATCTAAGAATGACGGAGTATGCAACTACATCTATAAAAAAATCAAGTAATGATTAAATGCAAATTTCTAAATAAGATATACTCAGAAAACTTATATATTCTAATTTGATTTGAAAAGGAATTCAATTAAAAATTAATACTATTAAGTAAGAATACATATAAAGTAATCTCACCTCAGAGAAGAAAGGTACAGAGGAGATTCCGATTATGACAAAAAAGAAGTATAACTTTCTTCCCAAAACAACAACAACAATAATAAAGCAAAGAATCTAAACACAGAGTGGTAAACCAAAGGAAAGTAAAATATTGAAAATAAAAAAAGAAAGCCTACGAATTCCACATTGTTGTTGAAAGTAACACTGACACTCCCCAAATTCTTGTACCACACGGATATAAGGTGTAAATAGTTGACTGAAGTGCTCCACAATAAGGAAGCAAGGCCCACATCTCTCGCTTATCTTGTATCTCTTTCAACCTTATTCAACTCTATATGATCTCCATGACAGTCAAAACACTAAAGAGAAAAAATAGGAAGGGAAAAGGGTTTGTGAGAACACATGCAAAGAATGAAAATTAAAGGAGAGATGAAACTTTGTAAAGAAAATATTGATCGTTTATTGTCAGAAATACCCACTAGCAAAGAAGTGAGACAAACAAGAGGAAGCAGAAACATTGTATTGCAAACGAAGTCTGCAAGCAGTTAAAACGAGAATCTATCTTCTATCTTGGAAAGTGTGAAGATGAGAAGCGATTAAGTCACCGGCCATTTGCGGTAAGCACATTTAATCCAGAGAGCCCACGTCGTTT